>CAJHQQ010000837.1:0-136798 GCA_905132885.1 Moricandia moricandioides | reverse complement strand
GACAGTAGAGGATGTAGAGTTCTGCATATAAATGAGAAAACAACACACAATGAACTCGAAAAGTCGGTACTCGATGATTACAGATTGAATGAGTCGAGGCGTCAGATTCAGCTTGAGCTACATGTTCTAAATAGAGTTTAGAAAACTATGGTGCACGACACTCCACCAATTTACGACTCCAATAGTCAACAATCGCAAGGTTTTCTAAGCCTTAGAAAAATTGATAATGTACGTCTCTGTGTGGATATTATAGAGAATAAGGATGGCGAAATATGTCGGAATGACAGAGCAAGAGAGAAGAGTAAAAGGTTATTCGGTTTTTGTTCAAAAGTAGAACTCAAAAGTTGAATCTAGATACGAAGATTATGACGATGGTTTCAATTTGGAGGAGAAACTTGACGACAATGAGAATGACTGCTCCAGTTAAGTGGAAGTAGAAAAATACAAAGTAGGCGGAGATGATGAAGTAGGCAAAGAAGATGATGAATTTGAAAGCCGATTTGATATGTTCGACGACTCGTATGGTGCGTCATCAGAAGATGATAAATTCATCTCATACGGCGAGTCTCCAACACAAGACAAAGATTCACTGACGCTACCTCCTAAGAAGAGATCTCAGAACTTGTCGATGAGCATATCTAAAAGGAATCCGGAGGTTCTAAGGTTGGAGATGTCTTCGCTAAACCTTGCGGTAGGGCAACAATACGAGAGTAAAGATGATTTGGAGAGATGACTGAAACTTTTGACAGTAAGGGAATGATTTGATTTTGATGTAGATGTATCCAATTCAGATAAACCCATTGTTTCATGTTGGGTTGATGGATGTCTCTTGAGAGTTTGTTCTTCTGCACAAGGGGCTTCCTCGGCATTTTATATTCGTATTTACGAATCGGATCATACATGTTCTGTAACTGAGCGTTCTAATTGATCTTGCAAAGCAACACCATATATTTTAGGAGAGTTTTACATCGAATTTCTTGGTGAAGTTGGTCCGTCTTCGATCTAGGAGTGTCGGAATAACTATCAATATGTAGTTTGGTGTAAAGGTAATTAAAAAATTACGACTGAGTTATCTAAATGATTGGGCTGGGTATATTAAAGATACGGCTGAATTATTTGTAATGATATGGCTGAGTTATTTTAATGATTGGGCTGAGGTATATTAAAGATATGGCTAAATTATATTAACAATGCGGCTAACTTAATTCTACAATGCGGCTAACTTATCTCTATCGTTTTTCATGTGGACATATGGATTATTTGAAATCATATAGGATGCTGAGATTTGCAAGGGAAATCGATGAGGGAAATCCGGAGATTGGGTTTAAAAACTTGCCTTCTTACTTATACATGATAAGAAGGGAAAATCCGGGTACAATTACGCGTCTTCAGATCGATGATTTGGAAGATTCATGTATGTGGACCTTGCGTTTGGTGCGAGCATAAATGTGTTTCTTTTCATGCGCAAAGTTGTGATTGTCGATGGTACATTTTTAATGGTAAATACAAAGGGACGCTTATCACAACACTAGCTCAGGATGGTAACTTTCATATTTTCCAATAGCCTTCTGTGTGGTTGACATTGAAAATGATGACTCATGGCACTAGTTTTTTACGCAACTAAATGTTTTGATTGCTGAAGACGAGTGTATTGCAATAATCTTAGATATGCATAACTCTATAGGGAAAGCGATTTGAAATGTGTATCCGTTAGCTTCTCGGGGAATCTGCACCTACCATTTACATAAGAACATTCTGGGATGGTACGAAGGAAAATATGTATTCGTCTGGTGAAGAAAGCAGCAAGATGCTTTAATATGTGTGACTTTACTGCGATGTTTGTGTAGATTGAAGCGATTAATCCTAAACTTTATTGCTACCTCTGAAGAGCTGATGTCCGACTGTGGGCCCGTGTTCATTTCCTGGGCGAAAGGTAAAATTTGATGACTACGAACATAGCGGAATCAATGACTAGAGCACTGTCAAAATGCTATAAGTCTTAACATTGTCAAACTATTAGAATCGATAAGGGTAACGATGACCAGATGGTTTGGTGACCGGAGAGAGGGTGCTAAATCGCAGCCAACCACCCTTACGCGTGGTTTAGAGAAACTACTACATGTAAGTTAGCCGTAACAGTTCATAAGTCAGCTGTAAAAGTTCAAAAACCAGGTGTAACAGTTCATAAGTCATCCGTAACATTTTTTATTTTGTCTTTATAATAGGATTATGTTATTACTGCCAGACTGCTGACGATACAAGGGATTGAGGCTCATTACACTAAAGTTACAAATGGATCTTCTGGGGAGTCTTTGCATGTTGTTAACTTGGAAGGGAGAAAGTGCACATGCCGACGTTTCGAACACGATAAATTACCATGTGTGCACACAATTGTAGCTGCTGAGTACCAGAATATTTGTCGTATATTCCTGTGCAGTCCTTACTATTAAAGTGCTTATTTGGTGAGCGCATACGCTGAATCAGTCATGCCGGTTGATTCAACGCAAGAATTTCCAGAAACGTGACTAACCAACCATGCTTGCCCCCGTTTATTCGTCAACAACCACAGAGGCCTAAGAAAAATATGATAAAATCTGCTTTAGAAGTTTCACTTGAAAACAAACATCCTAGGAAAGAACACACATGTTCTCGTTGTAGACAGAGTAGGCATAATGATAAAACTTGTCGAATGTAAAAGTGTTGTATGGATTTTACTGATTTTTGTATTAGGTTGTAGGTTAAAATTCCCGCCCAAAATATGAAACATCGCGATTTAATTTACTCTTGACGGCTGAGTTATGGTTAAATTATGGCTGATTTTAATGTTTTTGTATTACATTGTGAATTCAAATTCCCGCCCAAAATATGAAACGTGGCTATTTAATTTTCTCTTGACGGCTGAGTTACAGTTAAATTACGACTGAATTTTGGAAGGACTCGGCTAATATTGAAACACAGAACGTTGTGAGTTAAAATTACCGCCCAAAATATGAAATGTCGCAATTTAATTTACTTTTGACGGCTGAGTTATGGATTTTATGTTTTTAGTATTCTCGAACAAGACACCTTTTCAACTCTCTATATACATAATAATAGTTTATCTTGATTTCAGTTTGACCACTCTCTTTACTGACGAAAGTCTTCTAAACTCACATATTTGAGGGAAAATGGAATGTTTCCCGATTCTTGAAATGCCTGAATATATTCAAGAGTTAGTGGTTGAACGTGTGGCCAGTAACTTCTTCACAGATCTCTATAGTCTAAGAGCATTGTGCAAGGCGATGAAATCATTAACAGATCGGCGTAAGGTATACCGTTTATTCGATGTGTTATCGATTCCCTGGGAAGTCAATATCCTCCTTCGTTGTTGAAAACTTGCTACGCTGAGGGAAACCCAAGCACTCTTTATATCAAGGGTGTACAGTTTTTCTTCACATTTAACATTCAAGAAGAAGGAATTGCTCTCATGAAGAGTGCAGCGGATGCAAGATATGAGCGTGCCATGTACACATACACAATGACTCGGAAAATATTTTGGGATGATGAGGAGTATTTTGCTTGTTTTACAAGGGGAGCAGCTAAAAGTATTGGGAAACTAGTGCGAACTGTGAAATGGGGATAGGGGTTTTTGGCATGGTGACGAGTTTCCGCAGAGACGGACATGTTCATTTCAACCGTTGTTCCATCGTTCTACAGTTGCCAAGGTGTTCCTGTTCGGACATAGATTGGGTCTTGCGGTTAATTGAGAACAATAAAGGCGACAACATGTGTAACCGCTGTTTCTGGATCAAAGAGGTGGGGTTGTTCTTCCGTGAGTTTGAACCGATGAGCATATTTTGGGGACACAAAGGAGTGGTAAAAATGTCTTATAGCAGAATCATTATTATTTAGATGTTCTTTGCTATGCCAATACTTAGACTTTACCGACTAAAACACTAATGTATGAAAATGTTCTATGGCTGAGTTTTGTTTTAATTATGGCTGAGTTTTGGTATGTCGGCCACTCATGAACCCATCCTTCTGCTAGAATCGACGGGATCGCCTGCGATAGATCACTTAAAAATCTAAACCACGTCGTACTGTTTAATCAAGCAAGGCACCCATGCCAGGGTTTAGAACGGGAAGGTAATTCTGATCTGCAGAGCTTAGTATAGCATTGACACTGCTCCCTAACTTGTCAACCAATGAGGGACAGCTGACATAACATATGCAATGGGACTAGGTTTGGATGAGATTAGGTTTTTCTAGATTGTATGAGATGGGAAATGGAAGGTATAATAAAAGGGAAATATATACATAAACAGATATTAAACAAAAAAGGTCGCGAGTTAAATGAATAAAATTCGCATGTCTCCCACCCAAAAATATGAACAATCGCTAGTAAATTATAATTCATGGCTGAGTTATGATAGCATTACGGTTAAGTGATGATAAATTACATTTACGGCTGATTTATGATTGGTTTAGGGTTTAGACGCATTCCTGCCCAGAATACGAAACGTCAAAACTAAGTTCCACTTTACGGCTGAGTTATTATTAGTTGACGGCTGACTTATTATTTAGGGTTTTGAGTTAATTATTTAGGGTTTAACGTTACTTATTTAGGGTTTTGGGTTAATTATGTAGGGTTTACTTTGTATGACTTAGGCCCACACCTTAGATCTACATGTAAGGTTTCAAAATAATTGTAAGACAACATATACCTCAATATCATGATCGATTCTTAACATGTAATTTCAATAGAGTTGACACATTCAGATGATTATATATTCACTTAAATTGATAAGAGGAACTTCAATTTAATTTTTTAAAGTGCTTCCATTACTGTTTTTTTTTCAATTTTAGGGTATGTTTGAGGTATGACTGAGTTAAATAAAGCGATAAGGCTGAGTTATATAAGCATTTTCTGATTTTAGGGTATGTTTGAGGTTTGGCTGAGTTACAAATCTATAATTTGGCTAAGATATATAAACGATAAGGCTGAGTTATATACACATACCATAAGTTAAGCTAAATACAAGATAAGAGGTTCAACCGTTAAACATATTGTTTAGAACTCCCTATTTCCTCCTTCAGCGAGGATCTCTGCTGCCATCTTGACCCGTACACCTTGAATATCTTTATTGTTTATCCCATCAAAAGTTACACCAAGCGCTAGACATTGGACAAACTTCAATGAATACACCCCACAATCGCCAACTTGGACGTTTTGTGGAATGTATTTGCTTCTCCTCCTTCGGAACGTAAACTGCATCTTTCTATGTTATGGATATTGGCAGGAATAACATCATTCAAAAACGCAGGGATCAATTGCGTAATCGGCTTAAATGCATTTAGAATTTTCAGCTCACTTTCGGGTGTTACATGTCCAGTGAGATTGGATCGTAGCAATCAATCTTCTCCTTCAGCAGATACACGTGAAACGCCACCCACTGATCGTCTTTAACTTGAAGCACTCCGTACAAGTGATCCACATCTTCAAAACACTTCAAGTTTGTTTGAGCCTCATAGAGAATCTTACCGTTTGTTAATTCTTCATAACCAGTGCCTTTGATTTTCATCATCTGCAGTTTTATCTTGAACTGCTTGTAATCGTGAACCCATACACAGAGGTACCAAAAGTCAATAAAGGAAATGCGCTTTGACCAGAATGGGCTGGGATCTCGCATGGACCTTCCAATGAGGACTCTAATATACGAACCGACATGCTATGCAAAGTAGATTAAGTCAGTCATCAAATAATATTTAACCCAACCGTAAATTATCGCAAGTCAGCCCCATATAATAAATAACTCAGCCACATAAAATATATAACCTAGCCGTAAACTACTTAAATCAGCCGTAATGTAAACTTATATTATCAAACAACCATCCATGTTCTTTGTCTAGCCACAATCTTTCAGTGATGAGGATTATGTAGAAGTCACCCTTCTCGTCAGCTGTTAGTTTACATCCTGCTTCTGTAAATGGAAGGTTCCTAACGTGTTCCATAAGTTTATCCAATTTAGCCGGATTAATAGGATCTAGAAGATCATATATTCCTGCTGAAGGTTCAAAATTCTTCCCCATGCACGTCTTTCCATAGTCTCCAATGTAAGGAAAAACTCGTGCTGAAGGAGCACATGCTGGCATCACTGCACACCCATTTGAGGATAATTGTACATCTCTCTCTCGATAACGCTTTATTCTTGCACATCTAATCTTTTTATCTTCCTCCACATCAGACTCCGACAACATTTTGTTTTCTGCCACCAACCATTCATTGGTCACATCCGCAAGCTCACTGTCATCTTCAGTCTGCTTCTTCCATGGAACAATTATTGTTGTTATACTGGCACCCATTGTCCTTTTTGGAGCAGGGGCCTCCTTCTTTAACTCATTTCCCTTTCACTTCTTTAACTCAACCTCATTATTCTTAGCAGAAGCTTCTTGCTTCTTTAACTCAGCCTGTTTTTTCTTTAACGCAGCCGCCTCCTTCTTCTTTAACTCAGCCGCCTCCTTTTTCTTAGCAGCGGCATCCTTCCTTTGTAACTCAGCTGCCTCCTTCTTTTGTAACTCACCCACACCCTGGTTTTTTACCTCTTCTTCTTTTTGTTTTGGCTTTACCCTGCAGCTGTGTCCATAGTCCGGGACCTTAGCAGGAGAAACAATAACGTAATCAACATCAGTAGCACCACCAGTACCAAATCGTCAAACAAACATTTTTCACCTCAATTGCCTTCTTAGAAACTTCATCTTCCAAATTCAGTTTAACCTCCAAAACTTTGGCATTGGCCTTAGCAAGCTCCTCATCAGGGGTCTCTGGCTTCCGTTGGACTGTTTATGGACTTCTGCGGTAAATTGTGTAATGAGCCTATCAATAAAGATGGTTTAGGGACTTTTGGGATGAAATCATAGTTTTCGGCACTTTCCCCTACCCCCATAACTTTCAGACGCTCATCTACTGCAGCTTGGACCATTTCGCTAATGTTCTTCTCCATATTTGAAATGTTTAGGGCTAACTCTCTGATGTTGAAAATCGAATGTAGTTAATCGTGACTCAAACATATTAATCTCATCATAGTGTTCAACATTTATGGAAATATTATCCACAATAATCATTATGATCTATAGAGCTGCATTGTTCCCCATATCTTCCCTACCTTCCTCCTCGCTAACACCCTTTCCCTTTGCGTGTTCACTTTCTTCTGTTTCTTAACTTTCTTCTACTTCTTAGTGGTGGCTCAGCCTCAATTTTTTTCTTCTTATCATTCCTCTGAACTTCTCAAAAACCTCTAATAAACCTATCTGCATGTATGTCTATTATTAAGTTAACGAGTTGTGGGTCATCTGCTTCACCTCGCCACTCAGGAAACATATCTTGTATAGAGTCCTTCATAACCATTTTCCACACACGCACCAGCAACAACAACTAATAACTCAGCCAACAAATAACTCATAACTCATCCATCAAATAACTCATAATTCAGCCAAATACTTAATAACCCAGCCATCAAAAACGAATAAGTCAGCCATCTACTAAATAATAGCTCAACCATCAAATACTCATAACTCAGCCACCAGATAAATAATAACTCAGGGTGAAACCTTACCTCGACATGATCTCTGATCACCTCAGATATAACAGTAGCAAAACTTAAAAGTGTACGCTTTCCACCCCATCAAAAAAGCAGAACTTCTTACTCATCGACCACTCTCCAAATACTTCCTACAAAGAAAGTGACATATTCATAAGCCCAAACCAATAACACGTCCTTCAGGATTCTTATGGTGTATGACCTTCCTTGCGGATTCAACATCTTGAGTTAACAAGAACTTCATGTGCAGTCCAACCCCATGGATACGTCATCATGGCTTCGTCGTCGAATACGTTTTTTTGCACTTTGAAATGGTATCCTAGAATTATGATGCAAAGCATAAAGTCCCATGACTTGAAGAAGTAACAGACCTAACCATTTACGCTTTTCAAAACTCCAGGCCGGACATACCTCTAATGTTGCCCACACTTCATCTAAGTTGGGTCTCATCCCAAGCGGCAGATTCAACTCCTCCCAAAACGCTTTGTATTGCTCAAGTTTAAAACTTTCTGATGGCACTGGATTTGTGTTTAACCCAGTGATCGCACCAAATTCGTTGAAGCTAAACCTAATAGGTTAATCACCAATGAGACTCCATATATCCTTCTTATATACTCGCAGCTATCTACATAGTAGATAGTGTACAGTCCTACCAGACCACACATTTTTTTTTGTTCAACTAACTTAGCAATTATTCCACTAGGAAACTGCTTAAGGTGTTCCCACACATCACGTCATATTGCTTCTCTAACTTGATGGATTTATCCCATATGGATATTTTCATTAATCTCATTATTTTCTAGATTAAAATCCCCTTCAGCGTAAAGTCATGTAGGGTAATCCCGTGCTTGATCTTTAGAAACATTCATCTGATCATAAAACACATATATAAATCACCCACAATATAAAACTAACTCAGCCATAACCATTTATAACCCAGACGGAGTAGAATATTAACTCAGCCACAACATAATATATAACTCAGTCGAAGCTGAAAAAATAACCAAGCCGGAACATAATATATATAACTCAGCCGCAATAGAAAACTAACTCAGCCACAACATAATATATAACTCAGGTGTAATGGAAAAATAACTCAGCCACAACATTATAAATTACTCAGCCACAATATAAATCAAACTCAGTCGCAACATAAATCAAACTCAGCCACTATATACCGGAGAAGATTATTCCGTGGATACGATTGCGGCGAAGACGATTTCGTAGATACGCTTACAGAGAAGATGATTTCGGCGAAGACGATATCAGAGAAGAAAATTCGAGATGATAAACAACAATCTCGACTAAATAGTTGACGAAGAGAGAAAATTTGGTGTTATGAAGAGAGAAAGTTGTGTGCTTTTTTTTACCACAAGAATAATGATGACGGTTGATTTTCTTTTCTCTCTTTTGATCACAAAAATTAATGACGTAGATACACAAATTAGTGACATGGATTTTTTAATTAAAATTAATCTCAATTAAAAAATAAAAAAGATCTTTATTGTAATTTACTAGGGAGTTTTTCATGGTTCACCAACAAATAGTATTTAGTTATTTTAGGTTCAATATCGTTAAAAAAAGGAAAAAAAATAATTTGTTAATTTATATTATGTTTTTATATAAATAGAAAATAGTAGTAGTTACAAAAAAATAATAATATTGTTGACGCTATCAGCAAAATACTAAACCATAAATCATAAACACTAAACCCTTAGGTAAACCCTAAACCCTTGGGTAAACTCTAAACACTAAACTCTTAATCCTAAAACCAAAACCAAACCCTAAACCCTTAATCCTAAACCCTAAACCCTAAATCCTAAGCACTAAACCCTAAACCCTCGGGCAAACCCTGAATCCTTGGGTAAATCTGAACCCTTGGGCAAATCCTAAACCTTAGGGTCTATGATTATCCAAGGATTTAGGGTTTAGATTAAGGGTTTAGAGTTTGGTTTAGGGTTTAGGATTTAGGATTTAGTGTATAGGATTTACCCAAGGGTTCAGAGTTTACCCAAGGGTTCACGGTTTACCCAAGAGTTCATGGTTTAGGGTTTAGTGTTTAGGATTTAGGGTTTAGTATTTTGCTGATGGTGTTAACAATATTAAAAATATTTTTTTTTGGTAATTACTACTATTTTTTATTTATTTTAAAATATAATGTTATTTAACAAATTCTTATTATTTTGTTTCCTTTTTAAAAGATATTGAATCTAAAATAACTAAATACTATTGGTTGGTGAACCTAGAGGTTCACCTTAGGGGTTGAACCCATGAAAAACTCCATAAACATTTTAGTAATTTTCAAAAGATTTATACTATTCTAGTAATTTAACAAATTTTCTTTGCTTTTCGAATCATTTTCTGTAACATAAATAGTATGATCTATAGGTTGATGAATAACCTGAATACAGGTCGTATGTAACTTTGAAGAATTTAGTAGTTTAAAATGAAAATTTTTGAAAGAAACTTTTAACAGCTGAACACCTTACTCATAAAACAAAGACAACTTGCTATGCATTATGCTGAAGAACCTTTGTTTTTAATATGTTTGTTCAGTTCTGATCAAAACGTGACCTACGACATCAGCAATATATTGGGTCGTAAATGATTCGGTGTAAATGATTCGGTCCGTATGTATTTCGCAAGAACTTAATTATATTAGACTATATATTGGGTCGTAAATGACATCAGCAATATATTGGTTCGTAAAGGTTTGGCTAAACTCATTCTAATGATGCCGCATTATCAATAAGAAAATTTAAAGGATTGACACATAAGCAAAGTCACTTTGTAATTAATCTAAAATTATTGTTACAACTTTTTAGAAGATTCTCAATTAATACATGGGGTATGTACACAATCTTCCAACCTCGCCAATATTGCACACAATTGTTATCTAAACCTATTACCCCCAATCAAAAAGATCGAAACCCAAAACCACACAAACTTTAAAAACAAACTAAAACCGACAAATAGCGGTCTAAAATTGGTTTAGTATTCTTTGCTTTAAAACTTAACCAATAACTAACCAAACATAACCTAAAACGACCCGATTAGACAATCTAACCCGGATTAACTCGACCTAATAATCTAATAAACCTGACCAAAGTTATTTATGCCGCAATTGAATCCTTAAATCCTTAAATCCCCAAATCCAAACTCTCTCTCTCTCTGTTAACTTGTCAGCCGCATTTTCTGACATATGCACCTTTTCCAATAACACTGCTCCAGAACCTGCTAACTCCCTTACTTTGTGAAACCTTACAGCCTCATTATTCAACACCAACTCAGATACAAGTCCTTATACCCAAGCCACTTTCGTAGCTGGTTCTCTAGTTTCGATATACTCAGCTTATGTGATTAACATTGCTAGAATAGATTTTTGCACCGATCTCCAACATATAGGTCCTCTTGCAAGAATAAAAACGTACCATGTAGTTGACCTTCGGTTTTTAAGATTTCCACCATAATCTGAATTTACGAACCCCACAACTGAACTACACTCTTGACCTCCAAACACAAGCTCATAAGTATCGTAGAATTCACTTGGGAGCATTCCATTGAATTTTAGTAGGATTCAACATATAATTTCTTTCTTGACTAACTCCTTGTGCTAGATCATGTTTAGTACACACCATTATGTACTTCAAGCATCAACCTTAACTAGCATAAGGAACTTGCGCCATATATATCTTTGTATCGTCAGCAGAATTAGGGTACTGTTCCTAAGCCGCCATATATATCGGTGTAACTGTTTTGAGAGAGACATATCTCATATGTAACCATATGTAAATCCTAGCTAGCTACCAAAACTTGCACAACTCGTATGGAAGTTTGCCTTACTACAAGAGAAAATATCTCGTAGTAATCTATAACTTTGCTTTGCGAGCACCCTTTTGTTACCAATCTGGACTTTGAACTTTACTGCTTCTTTCTCATAAATTCATGGTTTCTTTTTGAAAACCCACTTGCAACCTATTGCCTTCTTCCCTCAACTCCAGAAGATCCCAAGTCTTGTTTTTTATCCATACTTACTAGCTCTTCTGTCATAGAACCAATCAATTTATCCTTCTCATTGTTTTTAATATTTTCCCTATAATTGTATGGATCACCCGTCTCGACCATAAGAGCATAACGGAATAGTTGTTCGTATGGAAGTGTGCCTTAAAACATGCAAAAATATCTCATCATAGTATATTCCTTTCCTTTACGAGTAACCTATTGCTACCAATCTCAACTTGAACTTTACTTCATCTTTTGTCATACATCTATAGTTTCTTCTTGAAACCCTCTTTCAACCTATTGCGTTCTTCATTTCAATAACTTCACAAGATCATCCTTTTCTTCGATATTAATAGCTTCCCTATAACTGGATGGATCACTCTTGTCGACCATAAGAGCATAATTGACCATGTATTCAAAACTGAACCTGACAGGAGGCCTTATTATACATTTGGTCTTTCAGCAGCCATACCCTCTTCTGGTCCACATTGATCTTATTTCTTCCTTGTTCCGGAGAGCGCTCATCTCTAAAAAGATCTGTTTTATCAACCGTGTCAGTGTCAATGATCATAGGAACTTGGGCTGATCTCTCTTATTGCATCATATACTGCTCATAAAAGAATACATCTCGACTAAACATCCTATTATTATCCTTATGATGCCAAAACTTTGAAACTTTTACACCCTTCACAAAGCCTAGTAATATGCACTTTTTGGATTTTGATTCCATATTTGACCTTTCGTCACCGAAATTAGCATAAAAGCTGGACATCCAAATATTCTCAAGATTGATAGATGTATATGTATCCTGTCCATACCTCTTAGCAATCTATTGATAAGGTAGACCACCATATTTGACCTTTCGTCTCTCTTTAGTCAGATTGTGAAAGGATTTTGAATTCATATAACCTTCCCTTAGCAATAAGATCTTACTCTTTTGTTTCCAAAATATTTCCTCCGCCTTAAGAGCATTAGAGATTTCTTTCACAGCAGCTGAAAGCTCTTCAGTAGTCACATTATCATCAGCATAAATTGGGTCAACTTTATCTTTCAACTCCTCGACTTTCTTTTCTAAACTGAGGTCATTTTGTCTATGCCAAATACTTAGAGCTTTCCTACAACTGGCAATATGAGCCATGATATTCGCATCTGAGGCTGGTTCTGGGGAGTTCCACCAATCTTATATAAGTTGTCTTGTCTCCTCACTATCTAACCATCTTTTATCAAATTTGAGCTTCTTTCTCACTTTGAATGGATTTGATAGAATATTCACGAGCAATGGGAGATGATCCGAGCCCCATAGCCTTAGGTATTGAATCGATGAGTGAGAAAACTTGTCATTCCAGCTAGAATTTCCAAGAGCCCAATCTAACTGGCATTTCACAGTTGCTTGATTCCTTTTACCCACCCATCACAACATATTTCCTGAACAAGGAAATTCCAACATTCCATATCTGACATCATTTGTTTGAATGGGAGAAAAGAAGAATCTGATCGTCTTCTACCACCTTCTTTTTCAGAGTGGTTTATTATTTCATTAAAATCTTCGATCATGAACCATGGCCCATTTTTAATGTGGAGAAACACGTAAGACGTTCCCAAACTAGTTCCATGCGTTCTACGACAGGATCACCATAAACAAATGTCATATTGACCTTTATTCCATCAATGATTGCAGAAACATCAATCATTATGTTATTTGAAAATAAAACATCAACTTGAAATATATGTTTATAAACACTATCAATATATAATATAAACAATAAATTTGAGGATTTCTTTTATATATGAAAAAGACTTGGAATCTTGAGTATAAGACGAATTGGATGATAATAACATTTATAATTATTGGCTTCAAGAAATTTCAGACTTGCTACAACTTGAATAGTTTGATGTCATTAGTAACGTTACAACATTAAAATAAAGGTTTATGTTACAACGCCGTGTCTTATTCTTCATTCTTCATCTGTCTTCTTTGTCTTGTTCTTCATCTTTCTCTGAAATATTATTGATCCTGTAATTATTGTTTCTGGTAACTAGATTAAGAAAATCATATATGTATTCAACGCCAACAGTAAATGGTGTATAGTTCTGTATATAAATGAGGAATCAACACACGAGGAGATCAAAAAGTCGCTACTCGATGATTACTGATTGAATGAGTCGAGGCATCAGATTCAGCTTGAGCTACATGTTCTCGAATAAAGCTTAGAAAACTATGGCGCACGACACTCGACTAGTTTAAGTATCAAATAGTGAACAAGTGCAAGGTTTTCTAAGCCTAAGGAAAATTGATCATGTATGTCTCTGTGTGGAGATTACATAGAACAAGGATGGCGAAATCTGTCAGAATAACGGAGCGAGAGAGAAAAGTAAAAGGTTATTCAATTTTAGATCAGAAGTAGAAGTCTCGGAAGTTGAATCAAGATATGAAGATTATGACGATGGTTTCAGTTTGGGGGGGGGGGGGAGAAACTTGACGAAAATGAGAATGACTGCTTCAGTGAAGTGGAAGGAGAAAAACACAAAGTAGGCGGAGAAGATGAAGTA
Organism: Moricandia moricandioides; assembly: GCA_905132885.1. NCBI lineage: Eukaryota > Viridiplantae > Streptophyta > Magnoliopsida > Brassicales > Brassicaceae > Moricandia > Moricandia moricandioides. Next base: position 122,669 of record CAJHQQ010000837.1, on the reverse strand, counting down.
GCCGAAGAAAACGAAGAAGATGATGAATTTGAAAGCCGATTTGATATGTTCGACGACTCGTATGGTGCGTCATCAGAAGATGATAAATTCATCTCATACGGCGAGTCTCCAACACAAGACAAAGATTCACTGACGCTACCTCCTAAGAAGAGATCTCAGAACTTGTCGATGAGCATATCTAAAAGGAATCCGGAGGTTCTAAGGTTGGAGATGTCTTCGCTAAACCTTGCGGTGGGGAAACAATACGAGAGCAAAGAAGATTTGAAGAGACGATTGAAACTTCTTACAGTGAGGGAATTTTTTGATTTTGATGTAGACGTATCCAATTCAGATACACTCATTTTTTCATGTCTGGTTGATGGATTCTTTGGAGAGTTGGTGCTTCTTCACAAGGGGCCTCCTCAGCATTTTATATTTGTATTTATGAATCAGATCATACATGTTCTGTAACTGAGCGTTCTAATCTATCAAGAAAAGCAACACCAGATATTTTAGGAGAGTTGTACAAGGACTTTCTCGGTGATGTTGGTCCGTCCCTTCTATCTAGGAGTGTTGGAATAGTTATCAATAAGCAGTTTGGTGGAAAGGTAATTAAAAAGTTACGGTTGAGTTATCTAAACGATTGGGCTGGGTATATTAAAGATACGGCTGAGTTATTTGTAACGATATGCCTGAGTTATTTATACGATTGGGCTGAGGTATATTGAAGATACGACTAAGTTATATTAACATTGTGGCTTACTTAATTCTACGATGCGGCTGACTGATTTGTATCGTTTTTCATGTGAACAGATGGATTTTTGGAAATCATATAGGACGCTGAGATTTGCAAGGGTGGGTTTGAAAACTTTCCTTCTTACTTATACATGATACGAAGGGCAAATCCGGATAAAATTACGCGTCTACAGATCGATGAGTTTGGAAAATTCATGTATGTATTGCTTCCGTTTGGTACAAGCATAAATGGGTTTCTTTTTATGCATAAAGTTGTGGTTGTCGACGGTCCTTTTGTTACTGGTAAATACAAATGGACGCTTCTCACAGCACTAGATCATGATGGTACCTTTCATATTTTTCCAATAGCCTTCGGTGTGGTTGACACTGAAAATAATGTCTCATGGCACTGGTTTCTTACGAAACTAAAATTTTTGATTCCTGACGACGAGTGTCTTGCAATAATCTCAGATATGCATAACTCTACAGGGAAAGCGATTGGAAATATGTATCTGTTGGCTTCTCTAGAAATATGCACCTACCATTTATATAAGAACATTTTGGACTGTACAATGGAAAAGATGTATTCCTCTGGTGAAGAAAGCAGCAATATTTTTAATATGCGTGACTTTACTGCAATGCTCGAGCTGATTGAAGCGATTAATCATGAACTTCATGTCTACCTCCAAAGAGTTGATATCCGATTGTGGGCCCTGTTCATTTCCCGGGCAAAAGGTACAATTTGATGACTACGAACATAACGAAATCAATGAATAGAGCATTGTCAAATGCTAGAAGTCTTAACATTGTCAAACTATTAGAATCAATACGGGTAATGATGACCAGATGGTTTGGTGACCGGAGAGAGGATTCTAAATCGCAGCCAACAATCCTTACGGGTGGTGTAGAGAAACTACTACATGTAAGTCAGCCGTAACAGTTCATAAGTTAGCTGTAAAAGTTCATAAACCAGACGTAACAGTTCATAAGTCAGCTGTAGCATTTTTTATTTTCTATTTATTATAGGATCGTGTTTTTACTGCCAGACTGCTGACGGTACAAAGGAAGGAAGCTACTGATACTTAAGTTACTAACGGATCTTCTGGGGAGTCTTTGCATGTTGTTAACTTGGAAGGGAGAAAGTGCACATGCCGGCATTTCGAACACGAGAAATTAACATGTGTGCCCGCAATTGTAGATGCCGAGTACTAGAATATTTTTCGTATATTCCTGTGCAGTCCTTGCTATTATAGTGTTTATTTGGTGAGCGCATATGCTGAATCAGTCATGCCGGTTGATTCAGCGCAAGAAGTTCCAGAAAACATAGCTAACCAACCATGCTTGCCCCCGTTTATTCGTCAACAACCAGGAAGGCCTAAGAAAAATATGATAAAATCTGCTTTAGAAGTTGCACTTGAAAAAAACGTCTTAGGAAAGAACACACATGTTTTCGTTGTAGACAAAGTGGGCATAATGTTAAAACTTGTTGAATGTAAAAGTATTGTATGGATTTTAGTGCTTTTTGTATTACGGCTGAGTTATGCTTAGTTTACGATTGAGTTATGGATTTTAATGATTTTGGTATTACGTTGTGAGTTAAATTTTCCACTCAAAATATGAAACGTCGCAATTTAATTTACTCTTGACGGCTGAATTAAAGTTAAATTACAACTGAGTTTTGGATTTTAATGTTTTTTTGTATTACGTTGTGAGTTAAAATTCCCATCCAAAATATGAAACGTCGCAATTTAATTTACTCTTGACGGCTGGGTTACAGTTAAATTACGGCTGAATTTTGGAATGACTCGGCTAATATTCAAAACACGTAACGTCATAAGTTAAAATTTTCGCCCAAGATATGAAACATCACGATTTAATTTACTCTTGACGGCTGACTTACAGTTAAATTACTGCTGAGTTTTGGAAGGACTCAACTAATATTGAATCACGTAACGTTGTGAGTTAAATTTCCCATCAAAAATATGAAATGTTGCCAATTAATTTACTCTTGACGGCTGACTTACATATAAATTACGGCTGAGTTTTGGATTTTAATGTTTTTGTATTATGTTGTGGGTTAAAATTTCCGCCTAAAATATGAAACATCGCGATTTAATATACTATTGATGGCTGAGTTACAGTTAAATTACGGCTGAGTTTTGGATTTTAATATTTTTGTATTACATTGTTAATTATAATTTCCGTCCAAAATATGAAACGTCGCGATTTAATTAATTTTTGACGTCTGAGTTACAGTTAAATTATGGCTGAGTTTCGGAAGGACTCACCTAATATTGAAACACATAACGTTGTGAATTGAAATTACCACCCAAAATATGAAATGTCACGATTTAATTTACTTTTGACGGCTGAGTTATGGATTTTATGTTTTTTTTCTATACTCAAATAAGACACCTTTTCAATTCTCTATTTATACACAATAATAGTTTATCTTGAGTTCAGTTTGACCCCTCTCTTTCAAGACGAAAGCCTTCTAAACTCACATATTTGAGAGAAAATGGAAAGTTTTCCGATTCTTGAAATGCCTGAATAAATTCAAGAATTAGTGGTTGAACGGGTGGCCAGTAACTCCTTCACAGATCTCTATAGTCTAAGAACATCGTGCAAGGCGATGAAGGGTTTAGCAGATCGGCGTAAGGTATACCGTTTATTCGATGTGTTATCCATTACCTAGGAAGTAAATATCCTCCTTCGTTGATGAAAACTTGCTACGCTGAGGGAAACCCAAGCACACTTTATATCAAGGGTGTACAATTTTTCTTCACAATTAACCTTCAAGAAGAAGGACTTGCTCTCTTGAAAAGTGCAGCGGATGCAGGATATGAGCGTGCCATGTATACATACGCAATGACTCGGAAAATATTTTAGGATTATGAGGAGTATTTTGCTCATTTTACAAGGGGATCAGCTAAAAGTATTGGGAAACTAGTGCGATCTGAGAAATGGGGATGAGGGTTTTTGGCATGGTGACGAGTTTCCGCAAAGAAGGACATGTTCATTTTAACCGTTGTTCCATTGTTCTACAGGTTTCAATGTGTTCCTGTTTTGGATATATATTGGGTCTTGCGGCTCATTGAGAAAAATAAAGGTGACAACATGTGTAACCGCTGTTTCTGGATAAAAGAGGTGGGGCTTTTATTTCGTGAGTTTGAACGGAAGAGCGTGTTTAGGGACACAAAGGCGTGGTGAAGATGTATTATAGCAGAATCGTTATTATTTTGATGTTCTTTGCTATGCCATTATGTAGACTTTACCGACTAACACACTAATGTATGAAAATGTACTATGGTGAGTTTTGTTTTAATTATGGCTGAGTTTTGGTATGTCGGCCACTCATGAACCCATCCTTCTGCTAGAATCGACGGGATCGCCTGCGATAGATCACTTAAAAATCTAAACAATGTCGTACTGGTTTAATCAAGCAAGGCACCCAGGCCAGAGTTTTGAACGGGAAGGTAATCCTGATCTGAAGAGCTTAGTATAGCATTGAGATTGCTCCCTAACTTTGTCAACCAAAGAGGGACAACCGACATAACATATGCGATGGGACTAGGTTTGGATGAGATTAGGTTTTTCTAGGTTGTAAGAGATGGGAGATGGAAGGTATAAGAAAAGGGATATATATATATATATATATATATAAACAAATATAGAACACGAAAGGTCGCGAGATAAATGAATAAAATTCGCATGTTTAAACTCCCTCCCAAAAATATCAACAGTCGCTAGTAAATTATTATTCATGGCTGAGTTATGATAGAATTACAGTTAAGTTATGATAAATTACAATTACGGCTGATTTATGATAGGTTTAGGGTTTACACACATTTCCGCCCAGAATACGAAACGTCAAAACTAAGTTTCACTTTACGGCTTAGTTATTATTAGCTGATGGCTGACTTATTATTCAAGGTTTTGGGTTTAAGGTTAATTATTCAGGGTTTTCGGTACATCATTTAAGGTTTAAGGTTAATTATTTAGGGTTTTGGGTTAATTATGTAGGGTTGTATCAATTAGGCCCACACCTTGCATCTACATGTAAGGTTTCCAAGTAATTGTAAGACAACAGATACCTCAAGATCATGATCGATTCTTAACATGTAAATTCAATAGAGTTAACACATTCAGATGATTATATATTCACTTTAAATTGATAAGAGGAACTTTAATTTAATCTTTTAAAGTACTTCCATTACTGTTTTTTCAATTTTAGGGTATATTTGAGGTATGACTGAGTTAAATAAAGCGATAAGGCTGAGTTATCGAACCCACACGGCTGAGTTATATAAGCATTTTCTGATTTTAGGGTATGTTTGTCGTTTGGCTGAGTTACGAATCTATAATTTGGCTAAGATATATAAACGATAAGGCTGAGTTATATACACATACCATAAGTTAAGCTAAATACAAGATATGAGGTTCAACCGTTAAACATATTGTTTAGAACGCCCTATTTCCTCCTTCAGTGAGGATCTCTGCTGCCATATTGACCCGTAAACCTCGAATATCTTTATTGTTTATCCCATAAAAAGTTACACCAAGCGCTAGAAATTGGACAAACTTCAATGAATACACCCCACAATCGCCAACTTGGACGTTTTGTGGAATGTATTTGCTTCTCCTCTTTCGAAACGTAAACTGCATCTTTCTATGTTATCGGAGATTGGCAGGAATAGCATCATTCAAAAACGCAGGGATCAATTGTGTAAGCGGCTTAAATGCATTTAGAATTTTCAGTTCACTTTCGGGTGTTACATGTCCAATACTGGATCGTAGTAATCAATCTTCTCCTTTAGCAGATCCACGTGAAACGCCACCCAATGTCGGCTTTAACTTGAAGCTTTCCGTACAAGTGATCCACATCTTCAAACTTCAAGTTTTTTTGAGCCTCATAGAGAATCTTACCGTTTGTTAATTCTTCATAACCAGTCCCTTTGAATTTCATCATCTGTGGCTTTATCTTGAACTGCTTGTAATCGTGAACCGATACACAGAGGTACCAAAAGTCAATAAAGGAAATGCGCTTGGACCAGAATGGGAAGGGATCTCGCATGGACCTTCCAATGTGGACTCTAATATAAGAACCGACATGCTATACAAAGTAGATTAAGTCAGTCATCAAATAATATTTAACCCAACCGTAAATTATCGCAAGTCAGCCTCATATAATAAATAACACAGCCATATAAAATATATAACCTAGCCGTAAACTACTGAAATCAGCAGTAATGTAGACTTACATTATCAAACAGCCATCCATGTTCTTTGTCTGGCCACGGTTTTTCAGTGATGAGGATTATGTAGAAGTCACCCTCCTTGTCAGCTGTTAGTTTACCTCCTGGTTCTGTAAATGGAAGGTCCCTACCGTGTTCCATAAGTTTATCCAATTTAGGCGGATCAACAGGTGCTAGAGGATAATATACTCCTGCTGAAGGTTCAAAATTCTTCCTCATGCACGTCGTTCCATTGTCTCCAATGTAAGGAAAAACTCGTACTGAAGGAGCACATGCTGGCATTACTGCACACTCATTTGGAGATAATTGAACATCTCTCTCCCAATAACGCTTTATTCTTGCCATATAATATTTTCCTCTTCCTCCACATCAGACTCCGACAACATTTTGTTTTCTGCCACCAACCATTTGTCGGTCACATCCATAAGCTCACTGTCATCTTCAGTTTGCTTCTTCCACGGAACAATTATCATTGTTACACTAGCACACATTGTGCTTTTTGGAGCATGAGCCTCCTTCTTCAACTCAGCCGCCTTTTGCTTCTTTAACTCAGCCTCATTCTTCTTAGCAGCAGCTTCTTGCTTCTTTAACTCAGCCTGTTTTTTCTTTAACACAACCGCCTCCTTCTTCTTTAACTCATCCGCCTCCTTCTTCTTAGCAGAGGAATACTTCCTTTGTAACTCAGCCGCCTCCTTCTTTTGTAAATCACCCACATCCTTATTTTTACCTCTTTTTTTTCTGTTTTGGCTTTACCCTGCAGCCGCGTCCATAGTCTGGGGCCTTAGCAGGAAAAAAAGTAACGAAATCAACATTAGTAGCACCACCAGTACCAAACTCGTCAACCAAATAATTTTCACCTCAGTTGCCTTCTTAGCAACTTCATCTTCCAAAATCAGTTTACCTCTAAAACTTTGGCATTGGCCTTAGCAAGCTCCTCATCAGGGGTCTTAGCTGCCATTGGACTTTTATGGACTTCTGCGGTAAATTGTGGGGTGAGCCCATCTGTAAAGATGGTTCATGGACTTTAGGGATGAAATCATAGTTTTCGGCACTTTCCCTTACCCCCATAACTTTCAGATGCTCAGCCACTACAGCTTGGACTATATCACTAATGTTCTTCTCCATATTTGAAATGTTTCGGGCTAACTCTCTGAAGTAGAAATCGTATGTAGTTAACCGCGAGTCAAACATCTTAAATCTCATTATAGTTGTCTATTTTTTTGGAAATATTATCCAGAGTAATTATTATGATCTGAAGAGCCACATTGTTCCCCATATCTTCCCTACCTTCCTCCTCATTAACACCCTTTCCCTTTGCAGCAGCTTCACCCACACTCGTGTCCACTTTCTTCTGTTTCTTAACTTTCTTCTGCTTCTTAGTGGGTGGCTCAGCCTCCATTTTTTTCTTCTCATTCCTCAGAAATTCTCAAAAACCTCTAACAAACCATCTGTATGTATGTTTGTTATCAAGTTAACTAGTTGTGGGTCATATGCTTCACCCAACCACTCAGGAAACATCTCTTGTATAGAGTCCTTCATAACCATTTTCCACACACGCACCTGCGACAACTACTAATAACCCAGCAAACAAATAACTCATACCTCATCCATCAAACACCACGGCCGCTAACTCCAAGTCATGTGTACTGTAGTTATCTTCATGCTTCTGTAGTTGTCGTGAAGCATATGCAATAACTCGGCCATCTTGCATTAGTACACAACCTAGCCCAACTCGTGAAGCATCCGTGTACACCGTGTAAGGTTTACCTTGCACAGGGAAGGCTAACACAGGTGCAGTTGTGAGAGCTTCCTTCAATTTCTTGAATGCCTTCTCGGTTTCTTCCACCCATATGAAAGGAACTCCATTTCCAGTAACTTTATTTAAAGGCTTTGCGATGCAGGAAAATTCCTTAACAAACTTCCTATAATAGCCCGCAAGTCCGAGAAAACTCCTAACTTCCGTTACAGTGGTAGGTCGAGGCCATTCTCGTATGGCTTCGACCTTTTCTGGATCAGCAGCCACGCCCTCTCCTGATACTATGTGACCCAGAAATCCTATCTCTGTCTTCCAAAACGAACATTTGCTGAACTTTGCAAATAGCTTCTGATTTCGTAACCTCTCCATAACCAGTCTCAGATGCTCTTTGTGCTCCTCCTTACTGCTCGAATACACCAGGATGTCATCAATGAAAATGATCACGAACTTGTCGAGGTAGTCGTGAAAAACTTTATTCATCAAACACATGAAAGCTGCAGAGGCGTTTATGAGACCAAAGGGCATAACCACGAACTCATACTGTCCATACTTCGTACGAAATGCCGTCTTCATAATGTCTGACTTGGCAATAGGAATTTGGTGATATCCTGATGCTAAATCAATCTTCGAAAACCAGTTAGCTCCTTTAAGTTGGTCCAACACCTTGTCTATCCTCGGGAGAGGATACTTGTCTTTTATGGTGATGTTATTGATACCGCGATAATCGATACACAACCTCATGCTTCCGTCTTTCTTCTTCACAAATAGCACAGGAGCTCCCCAAGGTGAAGAGCTTGATCGGATGAATCCCTTTTCCAATAGATCTTCCAATTGTTTCATTAGCTCAGCCAACTCTGAAGGTGCCATCCGATATGGTGCCTTAGCTATAGGTTTTGATTCAGGCTCCAAAGTAATAGTAAAGGGATTACTCTGAGGTGGACGTAATTCCTTTAGTGGCGCAAATATATCCTCAAACTCTTGAACAAGTTCTATGTCTTTGACCTTAACCACATTAGTGGCTCCTCCACTAACAGATAAAGTCACCAAATACACTTCTCTGTCTTGAAGCAAATCTTGTACTCGCATTGCTGCTACCAGTGACATGGTCATACTAGGACTGATTCCATAGTATACCATCTCTGGTTGTTTACCTCTGCCAAACAATAACATTCCCTTTCCACAGTCGATCTAAACTCCGCAGCTTGACAACCAATACATTCCAAGGATTACCTCGTACCCTTCCAAAGGTACGACCAACAAATCTGCCACAAATTCTTTCCCCTGAATGGCCAATGGAACATTCTTGATACACTGATCTGCTTGAAGGGTTCGGTCTGTAGGGGTCAAGACTGCTACGTTTACCCTATCAAGCACAAAACAATCCCAAAACTGGGCAGCTACTTCAGGGGTCACAAAACTATGTGTTGCCCCCGAGTCGAAAAATACATGTGTGGGGTTTACCAGCAACATGTATGGTTCCTGCCACAGTATCTCAATCAAAAATATCTCAATCACTAATCAAAATTCACACAACCATCAATCATAATCGGAAACAATTTCTAAACGCGCAACCTAGCGATCAAGCAATCTATACGTAGCCAGAATATTAACTAATTCCAACAAATAAATTCCATGCAATAAAAAGAGGAGGTTCAGCACCCACAATACCTGTAATAGGAACCGCTGGACGGTCATGCTTTGTCTAGGTTTTCTACAACTAAAGCATAAGCCCTACCTCTTAGGTTTTGCTTCTTTGGTGCTGGCTCAATTGCTGGACAGCTAGGAAGAGCTCGGATCGCGAGAGGGGTCACATGGATTGGCTTGTTTGGACATGACGAAGCATAATGGCCTTCCTGCCGCATGAGAAACAAGTAACATCTTCCATTTGTAACTGTGGATAACCCTGCTGGTCATTCCGCTGGTTGTTGGGAAAAAACCTTGAAATATGTCTCGGTCGACCACATATGTAACATACCCTATTGTTACTACGATAATTAGTTTGGTTTCCAAATCCTCGCCCTTTACCCTTGTTAAAACCTGGACCCTTGTTGTAATTTGGCCTTTGTCCTTGGTTGAACTTGGTGTGTCCACCAGAATGTGATATGGTCTTCCTTTCAGCCTCTAGTACAGTCTCAGCATTAACAGCCTTTTCCACCAGATCAGATAAGCTGTTAAAGTTACTTCCAGCTAATCGACTTCCCAGCTCTGGCTTCAATCCGTACATGAAGTTACAAATCATAGTTGCTTCATCTTCGTGCCCATCAAAAACATGCCGCCTTAACCTTGTGAACTCAGACTCGTAACTCCTTACTGGCTTATCTCCAACTAGGTTCATGAACTGGCGCTCCAACCGATGCTTCGCTTCTGGAGGGAAGTACTTCCTCTCAAATACTTCCTTGAAGGATTGCCACGATGTGATGATATGTCCATGCTGTCTGTCTATGCTGTCCCACCATCCGGTTGCGTCGCCTTCCAAATAGTACACAGCAATCTTCTTCTTATACACCTCCGGACACTCCATAGCTTCAAAATTGTTTTCCATCATTGTAATCCACTTGTCAGCTTCAATAGGATCTGATCCTCCCTTGAACTTGTAGGATCCAATGTTCTTCATGAAAGATAACAACTGGGAAACTTCAGGTGTATGAGTATGTCTGCCTTGGTTGTCAAGTGCTTGTGTCATCACATCATGCAAAAGCTTCAAGGTGTTTTCGGTTCCTTGATCTTGTGGTCTGTCTGTGGCACGGTTCTGGTCTGGCCTTGGGTTTGATTGAACAGATTGGCCATGTTGTGGTCTAGCGTCCCGATTATGACTTGGGCTAAGGCTCTACCAACTGTCTTCATGGGTAACTCTGGTCCTGTTAGCATACACAAGAAAAGATCTCGTCCTCTGCGGAGGGCTCCTATCATGACGAAACATCTCACTAACTCCATTTCCATTATCTGGATCAGATCTGTAACCCAATCCTCTGCCTGTCGAAACCCTACCCTCTCTCCATATCCGGTCTCGTCCATCATCACCTGTCCCGCTATTAGCCATCTACACACAATTAAAAGGGTAAGTCCTATTCCTATTAAACTTAGTACGGGAAGTGGCTGGTTTCCTAAAGCATCTTTTTGCGACTCATTTGACTCGATAAAACATTGAAAAGAATTTGTGTCACGTATGGACGAAACCATGCTCTAATACCACCTCTGTAACACCCCCAAACCATCCTAGGTATAGTTCGAACCACCGGCCAACAATCAAACAAGAACATGACTGACGGACCAACTGTCTACCAAGGTTCAGAAGCACTCCATGACGGGTTAGGAATGAACCGGCCAAGGTCACAAAGGGGTGCAATTCGTGACTAGGCCAGTCTGACCACTAACACGTCCCGTCAGATTAATAAATAAGGCTTCTCAACCCGTACCCGAATCTGACATTGTGTTAGCTTGGACAAGCTAATATCAGAAACAACAAGTCGTTATACAAAACATCGCTTTATTTATCTTATATATTATATAGTTCGCAACACACAACATATTATACAAGCGGTGGCATGCCCAGAGTAAAAGTACATACTTATAGCCTGTAAACGTTTTAGCAAAAAGATGCAAACTCTACACCAGCCGGCCTAGCTTCCCGCGATCTACTAACGCTGACCTCTAACGCTGACTCGATCTACTGGTAACCTGAAAACAACAACGAGTGAGGGGTGAGTAATCTAGCATTACTCAGTGAGTTACAATCCCCAACTAACAAATACAACCCCTCGCTATCCCACCCCAAACAATCTAAAGCGAGAGGTTCACCTAATAATCACAATTCAATGGATAAGTAATATGAGAAAATATGCAGCAGGGAAAATGATAACAAGATAATTAGTGTTACGCTAATTTCTGGGTAACCACCAAACTCAACCAAAACTTGAACTTTCAACAACTCGATATACTATATAATATATATTTAACTAACAAGGGCCCTGGTGACATCATGTTCCTCCTGACTATCGACAATATCCTATCTTCCTACCACAAAGGCTAGAAGAAGGAACTTTCAACCGACCGCGGCCCACAGTCATTCGGGTCACCGCATGACAGCCCACAGTCATTTGGATCACTGCCGGACGTTACACCGTCGTGTAACACTCAGCCTTAGGCCATGACCCCGTCTCTCAGAGTCTTCCAGATCCAGCGAATAAGGGATTTCCTTGAACCCGCTGGGTACGAGGTCTGAAGGAACACTAACTCACCCCTAATATGCCTAGCATGTTGGGTTACACAAATGCTATATGGCCAATATATGACTAATACCAAACCCGGTAAAATAACACAAGGTTCCTAGTATTAATCTCAACTAACATAAACAAACATAATCAAGAATCTAGCATAAAGATTAATTTCAGAATACCTAGCTACCACAACTTAGCGATATTGTCTAAGCATTCAGTGTTCTCTAACTAACCAACCAACCTAACCATTAGCATGCTACTACTAAACTCAAGCAATAACTAAGCATGCTATCAACTCAATCAATCAAGATTAATTAACCTCTACTATTAACTAATTAAACCGTTACTAATTTAGACCCGGCCTCCTACCATGATCTACCTTCAAGTAACGGGAACATGCATGAAAACAAGTCATCAATCAATTGATCATAACTCACAGTTCTTTGGCTGAACGTGGCCTTGACCCCGTGTCCGTCTTCTGCGATCCAAACCCTTTCCCGACCTTCTCAAGTTACACTCACGTCTGGTCTGATCTTAACTCGAGAGGACCATCTTTAGATGTTGAACCAAAACTGGCAGAGTAACTGTTCTCGAAAACTCTAAAAAACTGCCAAAACGCTCAAAAACTATCGAAACTCTAATTTCTTTCTTTGCTTTCTTTCTTTTGCTTTCTCTCTCGTTTTTTAAGTAGGGGTTGAAGTATTATGCAGGGAAGGAGTTGAAATGGTTTAGGAGAGTCGAGCCTATTTTGCTAGGAATCGCAAGCCCAATCAGTTCGATAGGCCGGTGTGGCAGCCGCGTGTGGCCCGTCCGCATTGGCTCTCGGTCGCAAGGCGCGGCGGCACCCTCGTGTTCCACATGTCAGCTCGCATGAAAGAGGGTGTCTGGAAGGTGACAACCACGTCCTCCCAAATGTATGGATTGCATGGTAACTTGGCGGGCATGCTAAGAAGACCACCACGTCCTCCACATGTTTGCTCGCATGGGCATTGGTCGCATGCAATGCGACACCCAATGCTTGGTCGATCCACCTCGTGCTCCACATGTAAACTTGCATGACCAGGGTGGCCTGCAAGGTGACACCAAGTCCTACAAATTTCTTGATGCATGGCCTGGATGCATGCAAGAAGACACCACGTCCTCCACATGTCTGGCTGCATGGCCTGGTCGTATGCAACGCGACACCCAACTGCTTTGTCGATCCACCTCGTGCTCCATATGTTTACTTGCATGTCCCGACTGCAGGTACTGCGACACCTAGTGCTTCCCTTGCCACATATACTGCCAGGAAATTTACACCACGTCGTGAGCACAACCATCAAGCCACCTCATGCTTTTTCGGTCCAATCGTTTGATTTCGATCCTTCGGTAAATTTTTGACCCGCGATCAATCCCGAATATTTTTCTACGCCCGTTCTGATGCACTGAATATTTTTTAATAAATTCCAATCTGAATTCTGACCTTGACAGAAAACATTTCCCAAGCCTCCGCCTTCCCCGACAAATTCCATAATACCGAAATTGGGGTTTTTGCCCAATTTCGGGTTTTCCCGTCATGCTTTGATCCTGTCGTGCTTAATTCCCGTCCTGCTTTGATCCTGTCGTGCTTAATTTCCGTCCTGCTTTCGACTTATTATGTCTCCAAAATAATATGTTACTGATACGGGAATTTTCCAAAAACTTCATGCTTCGGAAATGTCGAGCTTCTAAAAAGCCGTGCTTCAAAAAAATGTTATGCTTCCAAAACGTCCGTCTGGTCAATCTAAGACATTGTCTAACATGGTAGAGCAGCTTATTTTGACTCATGGTACACTCACGATCCATTCTTCGACCATCTCGTATTTCAAAATTTCCGATCGATCCTTATCGCCCTCGACTCGACCACCAGGTTGATGCTCGACCACTATTCCATTTTCTCTGAACCATGTTAAATTTTTTATGACTAAAACTCAACATTCCTCATCAATCATTGATTCCCAAAAGCTTGGCTCCAAATTCCAACTTTGTCGATCTCGACCATTTTACCCTTTCAGGTGGGTTACTACACACCCAGTCGCAGCAGCCACAGCGGACGAGCCGGCACAGGCACCTCCACCTCTCCCAGCCTTCCAGAGATTCCCATACACGACCATGGTGCTTTCCAGCGAGTCGTGGTGGACGCGCTTCGAGCGATATGGGCCAGGGTAGAGACGATGTTACGGTGCCAATGCTTCAGCCGTCCCAGGACCAGAGCCAGATCGCCACCAGTAGCACCACAGCAGCAGCAGCATGACCTGGATACATCAGACGAGGTGTAGTCTCTTTAATACTCCTTCGTCTTTTATTTCTTTCACTTTCAGACTTATACTCATATTTATTTTTCTTGTTGCATTTGGATTTTAAATTATCTATTTATTGCTATTTGGATGTTCTCAACGTGTGTTTGAGTGTCTAACAGACTTAACCCAAAGAGAGATGATCATAAAGGAGAGTCGCCACACACGATTCCACCTGCGCGCCTAGCATCGATCAAAGCCTCCATATTGCTATCGATCAATGGCGATTTAACAGAGAGTTACGAGTTTTAACTTTATTTATATTACTACTTACTTGAGTATTTCTTCTATTTTTGAAGGTTTACCCGATAGTTCGAATACACCATCGATCGATACCATTCGTTCACCATCGATCGATCGACGATGGTTTACCATCTATCGACGCTAACATACTGATCGATCGATACTCCTAACAGAGTTGGTATATTTGACTATCTCTTACACTGTTTCCTTATGATTTAATTTCTCCTAACCAATCCGAGACAGATTACACTAGGACAGTGTAATTCAAGTCAGGGGAAGGTTCGCTAATGCTATCTATTTGTTTTTGAATTGTATTTCTATAATTAGATAAATCTTTCTATAACTTTTTTTAAAAATTTTATTGAGTCAAAAAGATGACTATGATCAAGATTTATTATTGACTAACCACACTTGAGCACCATTCTTCGAAGGTTATTTGCAGAGATTGCTAGAGATACTAAAGTGGATCATCTTGCCACTATATCACACTTTCTTAGAAAGTTTGAAGGAACCAAAGCTGATTTCCAACACTAATCCTGACATTATTTGCTTGCTTTGGGATTTGGTATACACCTGGATCGGATTCCTTCTGCAAGTCTGGAAAGTAAAAGTCTGTGTTCTTCTGATTCCCCTCTCTCTCCCCTTTAGATTAAAAAAGTAGTTGAACGGGATTTGGTGGCTACAACCATTAAAGCTTGATTCATATGATCCTAGAAAGAGATAAAGGTCAAAAAGAAGTGAACATGATCTGGTGGTAAAAACCATTAGGGCTTGATTCATGGAAGCTTATCCAAATATCTCAGTCAATTAAAAAATAAAATGATACCCTCAAAAGAAGGGAGACATTGACTGAGAAGAAGTGAGAAAAGAGAGAGAAAAAGAATCAGAGAAGACTACTTGTGTTTTCAGATACTTGCAAAGGTAAGAGTCCATATATCCTTTGATTGATACTCCCAAGGTAGAGCCTACACTTTTACTTTATGCAAAGAAATGAAATCAGTAGAGGGGTGAGTAAGACTAGTATTCGCTAAGTTGTTGGTAGAATATATTTGGTTGCTATACTAGGATAGGGTATAATAAATTTCTCTGTGACTGACTTGATAGGATCTTGCTGCAATAAAGTAAGGTGACAGTTATAGTTAGACATTATGTGAGTCTTCACTTTTCAAAACCACTTTCGCAGGCTTGTTTGCTTGAGGAGAAGCAAAATGTTAAGTCTAGGGGAGTTGATATACCATGGATTTTACATATTTTACCTATGATATATATATATAGTATATTTAGAGTCATTTTTACATTTGGTATTGTTTTAGAGTATTTACAGATCTAGGTACTTATTGGAAGCAATTTGAGCTTTTAGACTATTTTGGAGCTTTCAGGATTACTCAGCAGAAACTCCAAGTCGGATCCAGATTTATGAATTGACCTTCGATCGACATCACACACTGTGCATCGATCGACGGCCAAGTCGACAGCAAGATTGGTGAAGGCTTGAGATATTACAAGTTTTACCAAGAAGTTTTAGTAATTGCAAGACAAGTCTATCTTTGTTTAAAAGAGAGCCTAGAAGACCTAAGGGAGAGTTGTATTCTAAGTTACACCAGAGTTTTAGTGCTTAGAGTTTGAACACATTGCTACATCTATTGGAGATAAAGATTTGATTACAGAGAAGATCTTAAACTCTTTATCTTTTTACTCAGTCTATTCTATGCAATTTATTCAGAATTTATTCATGTTCTTTATTGCTATGTCTGAGTAGCTCTCTATTAGATTTAGGGTTATTCAATGATAGTAATGTATTGTTGATTTTATAGAATTGTTAGGGTAATATTCTTGGTTCTTTGTTTAAGTTGCTCTTAATGCTAAGTTGAACTTGATCACCTCAATCTTAGAAATTAGGGTTACATAGCGCATGCGAGAGCCTAGTTATAACCTGGAATCTATCTTAAACAATCTAAATAACTAGTAACAAATTAGAGTTGAATTAGAAGTTTAGAGAACCTATCAAACCTCGAAACGAGTACTATTTAGAATTAGCATCGATCGATGCCATCATATTGTCATCGATCGACGCTCAGTCGAGATGCGCAAGAGCGATCTCCTAAACCCTAAAGTTTGAATTCAGAATGATGCTTAATAAAACCCTAGCAATCTATTAGTCTGCATTATCTAATCCTACCTGAGAATTTTCCTAAGTCTAATCTCTTAATTTAATCCTCACAGACCAAATCAGTCTTGAAATAGTTTTTATTGTTATTGTTATAATTAATCTAGCTTTAATTCGAAAACAATAAGTTTATTGTGCAATCCTAGAGTCTCTGTGGATTCGATCCCTAAGTACTACACTGAACCTCTTAATTGTGAGAGTAAAGTGGGAATATAGGGTTAGTTTCAAAGTGAAATAAAAAAATAAACCCACATCATATAACTATCACCCTACTACATTGCAACCACATAAAAAATGCTAATCAAGAGAAACTTTATATGTCTTATCCTAGTATAGCATCCAAATCCATTCCGTCAGCAACTCAACTATAATAATTTGACTCACCCCTCTACTGACCTCATTTATTTGCATAAAAATAAAGTGCAAGCTTTTACTTGGGAGTATCGATCAAAGGAAACATGGGCTCATCTCCTGCAAATCTGCATACATAGGTATAAAGTATTTCCTGATACATTTCTTCCCTCTTTTCTCTCATAATATTTTTAATTTTAAAATCAATGGACAATGATGCTGATACAGTCCAGCTTGCCATCTTATTTTTGATTTTTTTTGAACAAAGTTATAGGTGAATAGTGGGGTCATCGGTAATGTACCTATCCCTCGATTCCAGCAATATGTGATTATTCCTTTTTGAATTAGAATAATGGGGTCATAGGTAATTTACCTACCCCTTCGCATCTTCCAGGAAATCATTTCAATCTCTTATTTCTTTGTTTATTAGATGCTGAAGAGATAGGGAGAGAAGGGAATCAGAAGCACACAGATTTGTACCTTACAAACTTGCCGAAGGAATCCGGTCCGATGTATGCCATGCCCCAAAGCAAGCAAAATAGTCAGTATTAGGTTGGAGATCAGTTTGGTTCCTTCAAATTTTCTTTGTAAGTGAGATCTTATGGTATGATGATCCACTTTGGCATCTCTAGTAATCTCTGCAATCAACAAGTCTAAGAATGGTGCTATAGTGTGGTTAGTCAATAAAAAAGTTCTGATCACAATCCGCATCTTAACTCAACAAAAACTTTTTGAAAAAAAACAAAGAAAATATAACAAATGAAAGCTCAAAATAAATAAAAGCATCAACAAACTCCCGCAGACTTAAATGACACTGTCCCCGGTGTTATCCCGTCATGTTCGGTTAAGGGAAAAACTAATTCATAAGTAAAAGGGAGAGAGAAAGTCGAAGTTACCAAACTCCATAAAGAGTGTTGACCAATAGAGAGTAATGAGTGTTGACTGATGGTAAGCAATCAAACCCTTCGACAGATGGTGAGATGTTGATATCGACCGAAGGTGGTTTCGAACTTTTCTATTCCTTCTTTGAAAACGTATAATAATTAAATAAAAACCATAATTAATAACTAAATAGTGAAAAAAACAAATTAAAACTTAATACACAGTGGGTTGCCTCCCACTCAGCGCTTGCTTATAGTCTTAAGCTCCACGTTTGGACTTCTGGACTAGTAAGACGGTTCATCGAACCAATGTGGAAAACAAGTATCCACATACTCTCTGTCTGTTCGAAACCATGCACTGATGAAGCTTCTCACAGCTTATTCTCCTTTGGTTCTCTGGTTGTCCAACCTTATTTGAGCAGTCTCCGTTGTACACATCCTTTCTTAGAGTGTTTGAATGCATCCCGGCAGCATGTTAAGCCTGGCATTTGTGGGATCTGAAATATCATCCAATTTCTAGTAGATACTATTCCTCAGCAAGTCTTTAGAAATGTAAGCTTCATCAAGCTTTTCTTCTAATAACGTCTCTGTTACAAACCTCTGCTAAATGCTGTTTGATAACTATCGATCGATGGCCAAGTGTTGCCGTCAGTCGATGCTGAACTAACTGCCCCAATCGAGTTTTGTTGATGATTGATCTGATGAGTGTAGTCCATCTTCAACTTCAAATCTTCCATGCACGTGGTTAACCAGACAATATTGTCGTTGAAAGGGTGGTACAGGTCATCAAGCCTCTTGTGATTGTCATCTGTAATCATCTCCTGGGTTCTGTAAATTCCATGTACCATGTCGTCAACTTCCTGTGTGCTGAGGTTGTTCTGTCTAGTCTGGTTCTGTGAGTGTCTGCTGCATAATCTGGCAAATATAGATGAGTATAATTATGCATGCTGGCTCTCTCAAGTATCTCCCTGATGTCATCCTTAGACACATTGATGATTCTGCCATCAATGGCTCGTGCATTACCATTCTCATCTCTATAAACTCCATACTCATCTCTCTTCTCCCAACGTAATCTTCTTCGGTTGTTGTTGTTAAAAGCTCTGGATCAATATTCGGTGAGACCATCGATCGATGGAAGACGTGTCTTGTCGATCGATGCTGGATCTATGGTTTCGTTCAACAGGCTGAAGCCTCTAGATTTCCAGAATTCAAATGTATAGTCCTCGGCAGCTTCTTCTAGGTAAATTTCAATGGAATATGGGTTAGTGTGCTCTGGTGCCAACTCACGGTATTGCTGTCCAGCGTAGACAATGTCTGCTGGACTGTCTTATTCGTTCTGATCTGTGGCTTGAGTGTCGGTTGATGGTTGAGGTTTGCAATCGACCGATTGTTGATTGTTGATACCGTGGATCAATTGTTATAGCGGAATGTCGACCGATGCTATATCCGTAGACTCTTACTTAGCTCGAAATCACAGAAGCATGTGGCAATAAGACCTGCTTCTTCCATGGCATTATTCGTTCTGATCTGTGGCTTGAGTGTCGGTCGATGTTTTAGGTTTGCAATCGACCAATTGTTGATTGGTTAAACCCTGGATCGATTGTTGAAGCTGAATGTCGACCAATGTTATATCTGCAGACTCTTTCTTAGCTCAAAATCACAGAAGCATGTGGAAATAAGACCTGCTTCTTCCATGGCAAGACCACAATACTCAATGATTTCTTCTGCCTTGTACTTCTGATCATACTCTTGGCCCTCCAGATCATATCCTAAATTAGGATGGTTAGTGTCGATCAACACTGTAGGGTGGGTTTCGACCGATAGTTGAATGTTGTCCCCATCGACCGATTGTCTAGATGGGTGTCGATCTATGCTTCATCATCCGAATCCTCCCTGTCCTCATTGTCGCAGAAACGTCTAGCAATCAAGCCTGGGTCATCACCCAATTCTATCAGAGTAGTCTTGTTCTTGACTTTAACAGGTTCATAAAAAATATTTGAATCTATTAAGGATAGATACAACATGTTTGTCTTCATGTAGCAGATAGCTCCCACTGTGGCCATGAATGCTCTTCCAAGTAGTAAGAAAGAGCTCCAGTCAATCTTGATATCCGTCACATGGAAGTCTACTGAGACTAAGACGTTGCAAATCTGCACTAGGACGTGTCTGGCTATCCCTCCCGAATTCACCTTGGAGCAGTCCACAAAAGTGAATGAATCACTGGAAATCTCCACTTTCTGACTCATTTTCTCTGCCATAGCTCTAGGTAGGATGCTGACTGCTGATCCAGTATCGCAGAGGGCATAGGGATACTCGTGGCCTTTGACAAAACATGGAATCACGAACTTCCCGGGATCACTTTTCTTCTTGAGAACGATCCTCTTCTTCAGCTTCTCTCCAAGGCCATTGAACATGCGTTCTATTTCCTCATCTGTCTCCTTGGATTACCTGAAAAACATCCACAATATATGAGTATAGTAAACTTCATCAAATGGAGTATCTAAAGGAATTTTAATAACTCTTTTGGCAAAGCCATCCATATCTTTGTCAGTTGCTTCTCTGCACAGATGTTTAGGAATCTTCTTCTTCCTTATGGAGTGTCTTTATGTTTTCATCGGCTCAGGTGTATCACCATTCTGATCTGGAGTCTCCCTACTTGGATGTCTGATAAACCAGCCTTCATTAAGACTTGGAAGACGAACTTGTTCTGATGTTGAAGACTGTCGATCGATGTTGATGTCTCGACGTCGATCGATGTTTGAAGACTCACACGAAGCTACAGACTCTTGAGGGTTCCATCGATCGATGCTCAGGAGAGGGTGTTGATCGACACCAGCAAGAACTAACGAAAGACATAGAACTTTCTACTCAAAATCTCCCTCTTGGAGCTGTTCTCTCTTCACCTCTTTGAAAAAATCATCACCTATCAATGCACTGGGGTGGTATTTCTGACCAGCTTCCTCCTTCTCCTTTATCAGGGTCTCATGTCTGTGAATGGCCTAATTTTTCTGGACCACTTGATTTTCCAGCTTCTTGACATGAGTGCTGAGAGTCTCAAACTTTGTGTTGAGGTTGATGTACAGAGCATCTATCTTTCCATTGAAATTCACAGTCATCTACTGCTGCTGCTCCAATACTCTATCAACCATGGCTTCTAACTTGCTCTCCTGAGTCTCTGAATGTGGGTTCTGATAAGAAGATCCAAAGGTCCTATAGTTGTTGCCGTGACTCTTCTGCTGTGAACTTTGGTGGTAGTTGCTCATGCTGCTGAAATTTCCTTCACTAGCTGTATCTAAAGCTATCTGGTACTATAGATCAATACCTTTGAAGAAGGTGCTAAGTAGCTTCACCTCGTTGAAACCGTGGTGTGGAAAATCACTCTGGTAGGACTTGAATCTGAACCAAGAACTTCTGAATGATCCTCTAGGTTCCTGTGTGAAGGTGGCGATTCTGCTTCTCAAGTCTTCTGCTAGTGTCAGCTGCTTGGGAATTAACTTCAGGTCAAGATACTGCAGCGTCTGCTTGTACTTCTGGTTCAGGTATTGCAGCCCCCTGATCATCAATTCTCTGACCTGTTGCATTGCGCAGATGACCTTCGAGGTCATACATGTCTCCTCTCTCATCTCAGACCAAAACTAAAGTCGCAACCATCTGAGCTCGTGGACTACCTTCGACCGATGTCGTTATTATCGATCGATGTTGGTGAAGAAGCATCGATCGGCGGTTGAGTGCTACGGTCGATCGATGCTTGTCATATCTTTTTTTGGGTTGAGCGTTCGATTACAAATGGATCTGAGAAGAGTAATTCCCGGCTGTTGTTTCTTTTGGTACTAGTGGGCATGCACTTGAAAGATAAGAAAAATAAATTATTAGTAAATTTGCAGTAATGAAGAAGCCTAGACTAAACCTAGAAATTTTTTTTAATGGCAATCCTTGCTCCTTGGAAACGAAGTCAAATTTGACAGCGTGCGGGTTAAGGTTTATAATCTTAATAATGCAATCTATCAAATTAAGCCTACGAACTACTTTTGCCAAAAGAGGTCAAATTGCAGTACTTAGGGATCGAATCCACAAAGAGCGAGGGTACACAATAAATTTATTATAATTCTAATGGTTAAGCTAGGGAAACCATAAATAAAGGTTTTAATTTTAAGTCTATCGGGAATAGGAAAATATCTAAAATACTAAGTGATTGCAAATATAGAAAAGCGATAGATCTAGGGGTTTCTAGCAAGTGAATTATAATGGATAGGATGCGAAATTATTAATATTCGAGAACAATAAATATTAACTAGTCCGAAACCCTCTTGTCACAACTCTCTTATGCGGACATATACGTGTACCTTCGATCGACGGCTAAGGCCTAGTGTCGATCAACGCTAATCAAACAGTAAGTTCGTCCACAATGTTATTTAGACCAGCTTGTATGCATCTAACAACCTAGCTCAATGGAATCAATTCTGGCACATAACCTACTCTCGTAGTTGTCCATGTCCTATGTTCAGGTTTCTAGTTAGCTACTCCCGAATGCAAGCATTCAACACAGTTCCAAAATTACTTCATTCTAGCAATCCTATTTTGGGGCTAATTCATCAGTACCATTAAGAACCCTAAATCAAACAAGTGAATTACTCAGACATAATCAAAGTGCACATGATGAACTTAATAATATAATGCATAAAATAATAAGTGGGGTTCCATTATAAATCTCAAAAGGAGTTCAGATCTTCTCCCCTAATCTACTAAAAACCTTAATGCAAAAATAAAATAAAAGCTGTTGAATGGAACGTGTCCCTTGTGGTGTTTATCATCCTCTATGTTCCCAATAATATCGGAAGCATATAAACTAGGTCAAACCTCTAGGGGTATTTTTTAATTTGTCTTGACTTGGGCTTTAAGTCGGCCAATACTCTGCGAGTGGGCCGTCGATCGACAACAAGGATGCTCTGTCGATCGATGGTCATGCTTGACTTCGACTCGTACTTAGCTGAATGTGAACAGCTACTGGATATCTTTTCTGAATGCTCTATCAAGTTCCATAATCTACATAATGCTCCCAAACATACCTGGACCTGTGAAGACTCTAAAACACAGTTCAGACTCACATAATAGACTCCAAATATGGTTCAAATGATGGTCATAAACTGGTAGATAACAAGGTATATCAATGGCCGAAGCCAACATACACGGCCTGAAGCCAAAACATGATTATAACATCTTTATCACCCAAACCCAAACCATAGTTTCCCTATTTAGGTCCATTCATCTATTTCCATCTTTTCTTAATTAATTCGCCTTTAATCCATTTCTATAACGTTTTCCAGTTAACCTACAAGTTCTTTTCAAGACCAATTTTATGTTCGTTCATAAAAACATATCAATTTAAGAATATCATAATCACACACAATCTAACATTCAATGATCCTAAGAACGCGAGAACATTCTTTGATCCTTAAGAACCACCTCGAAGAACGAAGAAAGAAAAAGTACTTTCCATAAACATTTTCCCTAACACATAATCTTCATCCAAACAAACCAACAGTGACAAAAAAAAAGTACTAAGCTGCTAGGAATCATACCCTCACCTTCGTTGAATCTCTAGGATTCGAAGAATCTGAACTTCTTTGCGTTTCCGACGAAAAACTCCTTAGTTCCTCATCGTTCGATTCCTCTTCTCAAACTTATCTCTCTACCAACTCGTTTTTTCTTTGAATTATCTCTAAACCTCGTTCGGTTGTGTGTAGAAATGAGAGCTAAAGGTCTATTTTTATACTAATTTCTGGACTTTCTCACCAATATGGTCATTTAGTGCTATTTCCTTATTTGGCTTGGTTAAAGATCACCCTAAATAGCTTGACTTGATATATATCATTCTTTCCTTAACTCTCGTAGATCCGACCTTCCTATTGTATAATCCCCCAACTATTGATAGTAAAAAATTTCTTACTTGGAATCCACATTGTCTAGTAGTTAAACATTCCTCAATTGGCCTTATGGTCTTGATTTTTGATTACTTTATCCTCCGATCTTTTTGTGATCGGCTTACCATCACTCAGCAGATTTTAAATTTGTTCCATGAGCTCACTTATGATCCAACACTTAGTCAAAATAAAGCTCATTCTTCCACCTTTGATGAATACAAGTGTTTACACACTTAGAAAAATATGATCCATGTAGAATTAAACCTCTCACGATTTATTTCCTTCGAATTTCAAAATACTCTGGGGGTTGGTCATTACAATTTCCCTTAAAAAATATGCACTTGAGCTTCTTCTTAGCATTTCCACCTGATGCACTGTATTTTTGACACACTGTATAAATGTTTTCTAAAGTGTTTTCGAGTCTTTATCAAGTTCTTTTCGAGTCATTGCCGGTTTGGTGTAGGTTATGGAGAACTTGGAGGGAAGCATGCATAAAAGAGTGCAAATTGGAGAACTCAGAACGAATTAAGAATGAAGCAGACGCTCCTTATCTTAAATTTTTTAAGGAAGTTTCCAAATAACTAGGGATTTGCCCTAGGGATTCTCTGTCTTTCTCCCAGCCGCCTGTGACCTCTTCTATATTATGTTTTCTTTCCTTTTTCATAAGGGGACTTCAGTTTTTACGTAGAACACAGACTTGTGGGAACCAAAATCACACTGTCAAATTTGTTAATGGAAGAAAGCGTATCTTTCCTTCAGGGTCCGGCTTCTCAATGAGAGCAAACAACAAGTGATCAAATAAATGCGAGAATTAAGATAGTTAACAACATGAATTTAGAAAAAAGTAGACCTTTTTTACGAGCTTGCATATGAGCGTTCCAGAGACAGAAACGTAGAAGCTGTTCGTCTGGAAGCAAGATTACAATGCAAATCAAATAACATAAGAAGTAAAACCTAAATAAGTTCACTAGCGTTGCCACCTATGTCGAGAAAACCTATGTGAGTCGCAGCTCGTTTAGGAAAAGACAAAATGAGATGTGAAAAAGGTTTCTATTGATTTTTGACTGATCCTTATGAATGGCTGCCTACGTACCCCTTTCGAGGATCAAGACAAATGTAGTTCAGTTTACAAAGAGTTAAAGAAGATAGCGAAAGTTTTTCGCGATATGTTCGTCTAGTAATATAATGCTAGCAACAGAAAACAAAGTATGGCGAATATAAAGCGTAATGTTTCTAAGTGTTGTGCTTATATATGCCTTCAGAGTCTGCCACCTTTCCGTATCCCTCAAGATTTGGGTTTATCATCTTTGAAGATTTTTTCTTGTCTACACGAGATTTGAGTTTATCCTCTATTTTTCCGTTTTGTCCTTTTTCTTCCCCAAGACAAGTAAATAGACATTATTATCTGGTCTGTTTTCATTTCGAGTCATAAGTGGGATTTTATCGTGTTTTAGGTCCAAACCATTTTATAACTTAGGCATTTTATGACTTTTCTCGGAGAAATTGTTGAGTTTTTTTATTTACGATAATTTTTGGTGTCGTGGGTTTTCAAAATGATGAATATCATTTAATTTTATCAAAAGATTGTGGTGTTAAGTTAACCGTTCTTGACTCGACGTTTGACTAAACTTTTACGAGAAAAATAATGTATTGTGTGTTTTCTCTGTTAAACCTCAACGAAAACACCGATTGTGATATAACGAAGGGCTTTTCGTACAAAAATTTAAAGGAGAAAAGGATTGGATATTAATGGTCGATGAGGAATTCTTGGTGGGTGATGTCGCTCAAATTGCCCTTGAGTAAGTTTCTCTCTCAAATTAGAGGCTCAGATGTAGTACTTAGGGATTAAATCCACATAGAGCATTAGCACACAATAGACTATATATATTAAGATTAAGTAAGGAAAATATTAATAAAGCAGTAAATGGACAGCAGTAAAGCAGTTGTTTTGTAAACGATATGATAAAATAGCTAGACTTAGGGTTTCATGCAATATAATTATGATGTATAGATGCTAAGGTTGTGTGATAATTTTCCTGGAATTCAAATGCAATAGTAAGATATCCAGCTCTCCCTGTGAGTTTAATCAGATTACAAAGTCTTTGTTCCATCCATTGCAGGAGAACAAGGAGAGAGCGTCGATCGATACAATAAAGTAAGTGTCAATCGATGCTTCCATAGGCAAGCATTAACGTCCATATCGATATGTTCACTAAGTTAATTTAGATCAGCTTTCAAATGTATCTAACAACCTAACCCAACAAAATTAATATCAAGTAATGAACCTACTCTCGTAGTTATCAGTATGCTACATTCAAGGTTCTAGTGAGCTAATCTAGCACACAAGCAGTAAGTCCAATTCTGATGAAGGATCCTAATAATTCACCCTAGCAGTTTTATGTTTCTGTAACTCATATAAACCTTAATAATAACCCTAAATCTAACAAGAGAACTAATCAGACATGATTAAGAAAAGCCTAAGAATAATCTGAATATAAGGTATAAATATAATACGGTAGAAAAATTTGAGTTCCAATACAAAAGTTCCGAAGGAGTTCTCGATCTTCTATCCAAACAATAACTAAAATGATTCTAAGAATTGTGGTAAATTGTAAGGTGGTGTCTTGCCCAAATATTGGCAAAACACATAAATACTACGTATAAGTTGGCCAAGGGTAGTCTTGTAATTATGTGGATCTTCTGGGCTTGAGTCGGTCTTGACTATAGTCTACTCGCGCGGGTGTCTAGCGACACCAAGGAAGCAGAGTTGATCGACATTTTTCTTGAACTCGACTCTGACTTATGTTTTCTTCAAAAGCTACGAGTTTCCTCATAAATAATCTCCAGAATACTCCATAATCTCCACATTACTCCAAAACATAAATAGACCTAAAAACATTCTAAAATAGACTACAATCACATATAATAGACTCTAAAAAGCACATATACTTTGGAGTGAAAACTGGTAAAATCCATAGTATATCAACTCCCCTAGACTTATCCTTTTGCTTTTCCTCAAACAAAGCATAGAACAATCATGTTAAAGAGGTTTGAAATATCAGGGACTCACACAATTTAAAACTTACTATTATCACCTCTGCAATGTTGCAAGCCACATCGAATCAATGCCAACGTTAGAGGTACCTTATGTACTCTACCCTAGCTTAGCAACCAAACCATCCAACCACCAACTTAGCTAATACTGCCTGACATACCCCTCTACTAACCTCATTTCTTACAATAAAAAGGTGTAGGCTTTACCTCTATAAAACTCAATAAAAACTCGTAAAAAGAAACCTCAAAATAAAACACAAAAGGTCTTCTGATTTAATAGTATAGATAAATGTTGGTTAAATGTAATTGGTTATCACAAATCCCTGACATCCAGTTGACCAAATATATAATTGGCAAAAATATTAATAAATATTAAAAAAATAGTGGCATGGTGTGGAACTGAAACTCGTGTTGTCGGCTTTAGTGAATGGAGGAAAGTGAAGAAAACCCTAATTTCCTTGAGGTCCGGATTCTCTTCAAGAGCCAACGACATGTAAACGAATAAACACAAAAATATGAAAAGATAACAAAACAAATTAAGAAAGTTTGATCTTTATTTCGAATTCTCGTAAGAGCACAGCGATTGTGACAATATATTTTAAAAGCTTTGGCTGCAAGAGCTGTAAGCGAGTTTTCTAATCCTAGCCACCTAAAACTGTAAACCTAGTTGAGTCGCAGTTCAATAACAAAAGACGAAAAAGATAAGAAAAAGGTTTTTGTTGATTTCGGACGGGACCTTATGAAAGGCTGCCTACGTACCCCCTTCGAGGATCAAGCCGAACATAGTTCATTTAAAGAGTTTCAACAAGAGATCGAACTGCCTTTGAGATTTCGTCTAGTAATCATGTGCAAGACATAGAAAACCAAGCAAGTCGAGAATGATGCCTAAGGTTCCTAAGCGCTAAGTTTTGTTCTAAGAATTTTCATATCCCTGAGTCCCTCTCCCTTGCTTCTCTTTTATAGGTCTTCAGAGTCGGTCATTTTTCCTTTTCTACCCCCATTTATCCTTCCGCGAAAATCTTCCTTATCCTCTCGATTTTCCATAATTATCTCGGAACTTGACAATCATCTTCTTTTCCATTTATCCTCTGTGGATTTCCGGTAGACCGTTATTATAGTTCGGCTCATTCTCGTCTAAAACCGTAAGTGGGCTTTTATCACGTTCTTTCGGGTCATTTTGCGATTTAAGCAATATTTACGATTTCTTTTGGAAAAATCTTCCTCTCTATGATTAAACGATGCTGGCTCCGTAAAATAATAAGCCAATCGTATAGTCGAGATAACATTGGTGTTTAAATTAACCGTTATCGTTTTATACGGTTGACTCGTAGTTTTACGAGAAAACAAGTCTTTGCGTTTTTTATCGTAAAACTTCAATGGAAACTCTAATCAAGAAGAAACAGGAAACAGACTAGACTTGATAGTGAGTCTAGTCACCCGTGGGAAACTAGAAGTTGCGTTCGTCTAGTCTCCCACGGGTGACTAGAATTTATGGGGAGTTTAGTCGCCCATAAGAGACTAGATGTGCTGCGTGTGCGTGTCTAGTCACCCATAAGAGACGTTCGACTAGAATTGGTGCGTGTCTAGTCGCCCATAAGAGACTAGACTTCGTCATGGGTCTACTCGCCCATGGGTGACTAGACATATCGTTTTTATTCGCCTACGAGGGTATAGACTTGGAGGTGATTTTGTTTTTCCTTTGATCGTACCTCTTGACTCGTTGGCTGGGATGAGACGGGTTGGGCGATGAGGAGTTCGGATACGACGATTTCTTGCATTGTTTTTAATCGAAAGAGAGATAACGTTTCCATTGTAACTTTTAGGCATCGATTCCATTGTGAACATTTTTGACCCCAACATCGTGACCAGTTTGACCCCAACAATAGAAGATTATTTCATAAAATTCATCATTTCTTGCAAAAACCTTCCGTAAGAACGTTTTTCCAATCATTTCATCCTTGGATAGAAATTCTTTTATTCCTTGTCCCGGATGAAATATAAAAAGTTGGTTCTTGTATCCTTATGCAAAGAGGTTTGGCTTATGCCATATATTTTCTCTTGCATTTTCAGCTTATACTTTCTTAAGGCAGAATTTCTCGGAGGATTTTAGCCTTGACTGATATTACATGTAATTTATTGCGAGGTAGTGATTGGTACGTAAGGTGGAATCAATGGCTAAAAAGGTCCGTTATTGAAACCAATGTTTTCTCTGAAAGTTAATAAGATTGGGGCCGCACCTTATGAAGGGTGCCTACGTACCCTTGTCGAAGGTATAAAGCCTTTCGTAGTTCGTCTTGGATTTAAGATTCTTACAACCTCTTTTTTTTAGTGAGACCTTTATGGTTTAGTTATGTGTAGAGGTTATCGAGAGTGTTGCTCCCGATGTCATTTTGTATTGGACCTTTGTTGGTCTTGAGACTAGCCTCATAGGCTGTTTGTTTTGGATTTATGAAGTCATGGATTGTCTCCTTTAAAAAACGTAAAGAGTAGCCATACGCGGAAATGAGAGAAAGAATATAAGTTGTCATCTCTAAAGCCCTGCGGAGCGTGACACTTGTCGTTGTGTAAGATGAAAATATCCAAAGGCTTGTGTTTTAGAAGTCTTATAAACGTGAAAATATCGACGAAGAGACATATTTTGGAATCTCATATAGGGTTTGATACTATGCCTTGAGATGTTTGAGACTAGTGTGCTGGATTTAGGGAAAGACCTAGGCCTAGTAACGGTTTAGGGTT
Organism: Moricandia moricandioides; assembly: GCA_905132885.1. Taxonomy (NCBI): domain Eukaryota; kingdom Viridiplantae; phylum Streptophyta; class Magnoliopsida; order Brassicales; family Brassicaceae; genus Moricandia; species Moricandia moricandioides. The sequence goes on along the minus strand of CAJHQQ010000837.1, from coordinate 93,059 downwards.
TGTGATGAATGTTTTGGCTTACGTTACCCGTTGCTTTTTCGACCTAATTTCTTCTCGATATTGATGTCTGTGATGAGTTCTCAGCTTATATGACTTGCATTGATCGGGAACCGAACATTTCCAAAGAAAATTTTGAAGTCGTCTGGAAGTGCTGACCGAAATTTTGGATTTGTTTTATAGCGTGTGATTTTCCTTGTGTCGGTTTTCTGAGACCTATCTGTATGGGAGGTGATGGCTTAGTGACAGCATGCATGTTAAGGTTTGTGTTCTTAATAATGCAATCTATCAAATTATCCTATGAACTACTCTTGCCAAGAGAGGTCAAATTGCAGTACTTAGGGATCATATCCAAAGAGAGCGAGGGCACACAATGGATTTATTATAATTTCAATGGTTAAGCTAGGCAAACTATGAATAGTGATTGAATTTTAAGTCTATAAGGAATATGTAATTATCTAAAATACTAAAGCGAATGGAAATATGGAAAAACGGTAGATCTAGGGTTTCTAGAAAGTGAATTATAATGGATATTATGCATGAAATTATTAATATGCGAGAACAATAAATGTTAATTAGTCCAACCCCCTCTTGTCCCAACTCTCGTATGCGGATAGAGAAGTGTACAATTGATCGACGGCTAAGGCCTAGTGTCAATCGATGCTAATCAGACATGAAGTTTGTCCACTATGTTAATTAGAGCAGCTCTAGCATGTATCTAACAACCTAGCTCAATGTGATAAATTCTGGACAGAACCTACTTTCGTAGTTTTTCATGTTCGAATTTCAGGTCTCTACTTAGCTACTCTAGAACGCAAGCAATAAACACAATTCCAAAGATTAATATTACTTAACCCTAGCAATCCTATTTTAGGGCTAATTCATCAATACCATTATGAACCCTAAATCTAACAGATGAATTACGCAGACTACAATCACATATAATAGACTCTAAAAAGCACATATACTTTGGAGTGAAAACTGGTAAAATCCATAGTATATCAACTCCCCTAGACTTATCCTTTTGCTTTTCCTCAAACAAAGCATAGAACAATCATGTTAAAGAGGTTTGAAATATCAGGGACTCACACAATTTAAAACTTACTATTATCACCTCTGCAATGTTGCAAGCCACATCGAATCAATGCCAACGTTAGAGGTACCTTATGTACTCTACCCTAGCTTAGCAACCAAACCATCCAACCACCAACTTAGCTAATACTGCCTGACATACCCCTCTACTAACCTCATTTCTTACAATAAAAAGGTGTAGGCTTTACCTCTACAAAACTCAATAAAAACTCGTAAAAAGAAACCTCAAAATAAAACACAAAAGGTCTTCTGATTTAATAGTATAGATAAATGTTGGTTAAATGTAATTGGTTATCACAAATCCCTGACATCCAGTTGACCAAATATATAATTGGCAAAAATATTAATAAATATTAAAAAAATAGTGGCATGGTGTGGAACTGAAACTCGTGTTGTCGGCTTTAGTGAATGGAGGAAAGTGAAGAAAACCCTAATTTCCTTGAGGTCCGGATTCTCTTCAAGAGCCAACGACATGTAAACGAATAAACACAAAAATATGAAAAGATAACAAAACAAATTAAGAAAGTTTGATCTTTATTTCGAATTCTCGTAAGAGCACAGCGATTGTGACAATATATTTTAAAAGCTTCGGCTGCAAGAGCTGTAAGCGAGTTTTCTAATCCTAGCCACCTAAAACTGTAAACCTAGTTGAGTCGCAGTTCAATAACAAAAGACGAAAAAGATAAGAAAAAGGTTTTTGTTGATTTCGGACGGGACCTTATGAAAGGCTGCCTACGTACCCCCTTCGAGGATCAAGCCGAACATAGTTCATTTAAAGAGTTTCAACAAGAGATCGAACTGCCTTTGAGATTTCGTCTAGTAATCATGTGAAAGACATAGAAAACCAAGCAAGTCGAGAATGATGCCTAAGGTTCCTAAGCGCTAAGTTTTGTTCTAAGAATTTTCATATCCCTGAGTCCCTCTCCCTTGCTTCTCTTTTATAGGTCTTCAGAGTCGGTCATTTTTCCTTTTCTACCCCCATTTATCCTTCCGCGAAAATCTTCCTTATCCTCTCGATTTTCCATAATTATCTCGGAACTTGACAATCATCTTCTTTTCCATTTATCCTCTGTGGATTTCTGGTAGACCGTTATTATAGTTCGGCTCATTCTCGTCTAAAACCGTAAGTGGGCTTTTATCACGTTCTTTCGGGTCATTTTGCGATTTAAGCAATATTTACGATTTCTTTTGGAGAAATCTTCCTCTCTATGATTAAACGATGCTGGCTCCGTAAAATAATAAGCCAATCGTATAGTCGAGATAACATTGGTGTTTAAATTAACCGTTATCGTTTTATACGGTTGACTCGTAGTTTTACGAGAAAACAAGTCTTTGCGATTTTTATCGTAAAACTTCAATGGAAACTCTAATCAAGAAGAAACAGGAAACAGACTAGACTTGATAGTGAGTCTAGTCACCCGTGGGAAACTAGAAGTTGCGTTCGTCTAGTCTCCCACGGGTGACTAGAATTTATGGGGAGTTTAGTCGCCCATAAGAGACTAGATGTGCTGCGTGTGCGTGTCTAGTCACCCATAAGAGACGTTCGACTAGAATTGGTGCGTGTCTAGTCGCCCATAAGAGACTAGACTTCGTCATGGGTCTACTCGCCCATGGGTGACTAGACATATCGTTTTTATTCGCCTACGAGGGTATAGACTTGGAGGTGATTTTGTTTTTCCTTTGATCGTACCTCTTGATTCGTTGGCTGGGATGAGACGGGTTGGGCGATGAGGAGTTCGGATACGACGATTTCTTGCATTGTTTTTAATCGAAAGAGAGATATCGTTTCCATTGTAACTTTTAGGCATCGATTCCATTGTGAACATTTTTGACCCCAACATCGTGACCAGTTTGACCCCAACAACAGGAGATTATTCATAAAATTCATCATTTCTTGCAAAAACCTTCCGTAAGAACGTTTTTCCAATCATTTCATCCTTGGATAGAAATTCTTTTATTCCTTGTCCCGGATGAAATATAAAAAGTTGGTTCTTGTATCCTTATGCAAAGAGGTTTGGCTTATGCCATATATTTTCTCTTGCATTTTCAGCTTATACTTTCTTAAGGCAGAATTTCTCGGAGGATTTTAGCCTTGACTGATATTACATGTAATTTATTGCGAGGTAGTGATTGGTACGTAAGGTGGAATCAATGGCTAAAAAGGTCCGTTATTGAAACCAATGTTTTCTCTGAAAGTTAATAAGATTGGGGCCGCACCTTATGAAGGGTGCCTACGTACCCTTGTCGAAGGTATAAAGCCTTTCGTAGTTCGTCTTGGATTTAAGATTCTTACAACCTCTTTTTTTAGTGAGACCTTTATGGTTTAGTTATGTGTAGAGGTTATCGAGAGTGTTGCTCCCGATGTCATTTTGTATTGGACCTTTGTTGGTCTTGAGACTAGCCTCATAGGCTGTTTGTTTTGGATTTATGAAGTCATGGATTGTCTCCTTTAAAAAACGTAAAGAGTAGCCATACGCGGAAATGAGAGAAAGAATATAAGTTGTCATCTCTAAAGCCCTGCGGAGCGTGACACTTGTCGTTGTGTAAGATGAACATATCCAAAGGCTTGTGTTTTAGAAGTCTTATAAACGTGAAAATATCGACGAAGAGACATATTTTGGAATCTCATATAGGGTTTGATACTATGCCTTGAGATGTTTGAGACTAGTGTGCTGGATTTAGGGAAAGACCTAGGCCTAGTAACGGTTTAGGGTTTGTGATGAATGTTTTGGCTTACGTTACCCGTTGCTTTTTCGACCTAATTTCTTCTCGATATTGATGTCTGTGATGAGTTCTCAGCTTATATGACTTGCATTGATCGGGAACCGAACATTTCCAAAGAAAATTTTGAAGTCGTCTGGAAGTGCTGACCGAAATTTTGGATTTGTTTTATAGCGCGTGATTTTCCTTGTGTCGGTTTTCTGAGACCTATCTGTATGGGAGGAGATGGCTTAGTGACAGCATGCATGTTAAGGTTTGTGTTCTTAATAATGCAATCTATCAAATTATCCTATGAACTACTCTTGCCAAGAGAGGTCAAATTGCAGTACTTAGGGATCATATCCAAAGAGAGCGAGGGCACACAATGGATTTATTATAATTTCAATGGTTAAGCTAGGCAAACTATGAATAGTGATTGAATTTTAAGTCTATAAGGAATATGTAATTATCTAAAATACTAAAGCGAATGGAAATATGGAAAAACGGTAGATCTAGGGTTTCTAGAAAGTGAATTATAATGGATATTATGCATGAAATTATTAATATGCGAGAACAATAAATGTTAATTAGTCCAACCCCCTCTTGTCCCAACTCTCGTATGCGGATAGAGAAGTGTACAATTGATCGACGGCTAAGGCCTAGTGTCAATCGATGCTAATCAGACATGAAGTTTGTCCACTATGTTAATTAGAGCAGCTCTAGCATGTATCTAACAACCTAGCTCAATGTGATAAATTCTGGACAGAACCTACTCTCGTAGTTTTTCATGTCAGAATTTCAGGTCTCTACTTAGCTACTCTAGAACGCAAGCAATAAACACAATTCCAAAGATTAATATTACTTAACCCTAGCAATCCTATTTTAGGGCTAATTCATCAATACCATTATGAACCCTAAATCTAACAGATGAATTACGCAGACATTGAAAGCTTTTAGATTTGAGAGACTAAGAGGATTAGAAAGAGATATAGAAGAAGAAATAAGAAGATTTATCACTCCACCAGATCTAAGAACCAGAAAGAGATTTAAGGACGGAGACTAAGAAATGAGAGAACTGTCTGATTTTTCATTCATACACGAGACATTACATATATAGGAGAGTGTACAAGGGTTTTCCAGAGACAAGGAAAGGAAATATGTGGTCTTGGTTGAGAGGGAATATCCCTTTTTGAATTTCAGCTAAGGAGAACCACAAGAAGGGCATCAAGTATCTTTGCCTAGATGCTGATCCCTTTCCAGCTGTGCCAGCCTGTCCAAGACTCCTTCTTCCTTTCTCTTCAAGGGATAGACCAAGGTAAAAGGTAAAGAGAAGCAGCCGCGTAACTTTCCTTTTACCCGAGTAACCTTTTTCTTACTTGGTCGACCCAACCCTTCTCCTTTCATCCTCTTCTTCTTATTCTGAATAACATCCTAAACTTAACACTCCCCCTCAAGCTTGACCATGTGGAACAAGTCGAGCTTGGAAGGCTATGAGGTCTTCCTCATTAAAAACCTCACCAAGGAAAACCCATTGGGATAAAACCTTGATGAGGGAAAAACAGTAAAGACCCCATAGCAGGGGATTAACTAAGTTGGGTTCAGATCAATGAGTCCCAAACGAACGTGAATGGACTCCATTGTCTTTTGTCTAGCTGCCTTAGTGAACACATCTGCCAACTGATCCTCACTTCTTGTATAGCATGGTAAGATCACTCCTGATCCAATCATCTGCCTTACCTTGTGGCAATCAATCTCAATGTGCTTAGTTCTTTCTTGGAACACCGAGTTGGAGGCAATATGGATTGCTGCTTGATTGTCACAATGCATAGTCATTGGTGTGGACTGATCTATCTCCACATGCTTCAGTATGCCTTTGATCCACACCAGCTCGTTTGTAAGCTTCAACATTGCTCTATACTCAGCTTCTGCACTAGAACAAGAGACCACCTTCTGCTTCTTGCTCTTCCATGTAACCAAGTTCCCACCAATGAAGGTGCAATAACCAGTACTAGACTTTCTATCCATCCTATCTCCTGCCCAGTCAGCATCACAATAGCCTACCACTTCTGTACTCCCATTGCATCCCATCCATACTCCAAGGTTTGGTGAGCCATTGAGGTACATCAAGATCCTCTCGACCATGTGCTAGTGATGTTCCTTTGGCACTTGCATATGCTGGCTTACCTGGTTCACAGCAAAGCAAATATCAGGTCGTGTGATAGTTAAATAGATTAACTTACCAACAAGCTTCCTATAGAGCTTAGGATCATGGAATGATTTGCTGTCTTCAATCTCCCCCTCACGTGGAACCTTATACCCATCCTCTAATGGCATCTTGGCTGTCTTCCCTTCATACTTACCTGCATCTTTCAAAAGATCAAGAGTATACTTTCTTTGGGACAGAAATAACCCTTCCTTGGATCTACATATCTCAATACCAAGAAAGTATTTCATCTCTCCCAAATCTTTAATTTCAAAGACAGATTTAAGGAAGTCCTTAGTGGATTGGATACCAGTCTTGTCACTTCCTGTGATAATAATATCATCAACATACACAAGAAGGACTACAATACCTGAGGGGATGGAGAGAGTGAACTGAGTGTGATCAAGTTCTGACTTCTTGAACCCTTTCCCATTTAGAGTGGTGCTCAACTTGTTGTACCAAGCTCTTGGGGACTGCTTCAGACCATAGATTGCCTTCTTGAGCCTTAAAACATTCCCTTTCTTCACTAAGTGTTCTAGGCCAGGAGGGGGATGCATATAGACTTCATCTTCAAGTTCCCCATGTAGAAAGGCATTCTTTACATCCATTTGCCAAAGACCCCACTCAAGGTTAACAGCAAGACACAAGATGATCCTAATGGTATGAAGCTTTGCAACTGGTGCAAAGGTGTCAACATAATCCTCCCCATATGTTTGGGTGAAACCTCTTGCAACCAGCCTGGTCTTCTTCCTATCAATCTTTCCATTGGCCAAATACTTGATTGTGAAGATCCACCTACTGGAAACTGCTTTCTTCCCTTTTGGCAGTGCACTCTCATACCAAGTGTCGTTCTTGATCATTGCATTTGCCTCAGCATCAACAGATTCCTTCCATTCCTTGTCTTTCATTGCCTCCTCATATGATCCTGGTATGTAACTTTCATCCAAGCTTACCATAAAAGCACAATGTTCTTCTGGATACTTTGTAAAGGAGCATACAGCCTGAGATGGATGTTCTACTGCTTGAGCATTGTAGTATACCCTTGTATGCACCCAATCTGATGGTGGTCGCCTTATTCTTGAGCTTCTCCTCAATGGTTGTTCCACCACAACATCTCTAGACTCGTCTTCCTGTTCCACCACAACATCTCTAGACTCGTCTTCCTCTTGATATCCAGAACCTCTTTGATCTTCTTGTTATTCACCACCTTGATCATGAGAACCTGAGCTTCCTTCTTCTTCATGAGAGTCAAACTGTTCTCGACCAGAATCAAACTCTTCTTGACTTCCTGAGCTTTCACCTTCTTGGTTATGAGTTTCAGGTTCATTTCCCCCCTCATGGTCAAGGTGGGGAGACTGGTTTGATTCATTTACCCTGGTAGGACCATTGCCATCCTTGTTCTTAGTGATTCCAATACCAAGTCCTTCCAAAATAACCCTTAGAGTAGCTGCTTTATAGACAGCATCACTCCAGAACCTTTTGGGAACATTGGCTTGAAACATCAGAGACCTTGCTACTTCCATAAGGTGGCGATTCTTCCTTTCAGCTACACCATTCTGTTTAGGAGTGTAGGGACAACTGGTTTGATGGAGAACCCCATGTTGAGCCAAGTGATCCTTGAATGCTTGACTCGTGTACTCCCCTCCATTATCTGATCTAAAAATTTTAAACTTGGCATGATAATGGTTAGTCACATAAGATTGAAAATTTTTGAAAGCATTAAGGGCCCTATCTTTTAAAGGTATAAGTGTTAACCAGGTGTATTTCGATTTTTCATCAATGAATGTAACAAAATACTTATGATTATCTCTAGATATACAAGGTGCAGTCCAAACATCAGAATGAATCAAGTCAAAACACTTCTCATAAACAGTAGATGATTTAGGAAAGACAGTCTTACAATGCTTGCCTAAAATGCAAGCTTCACACTCATTATTTTCAAAAACAACACCTGGTAACATCAAGTTTAAAGCTCTAACATAAGGACGTCCTAGTCTAGCATGCCACAAAGCATTTTTATTCAAAATAGAAGCAGAGGTAAACGAGCAACTAAAATCAGAAACATTAGCAAGCTCTTCAAGCAAATATAGCTCTCCCTTGGTAACTCCTTTTCCAATCAACTGGTTGCTCTCAATATCCTGAAACTTCACATCATTAGGACTGAATATAACATTGCAATTTAAATCAGTAGTGCATTTCTTAACAGATAGAAGATTTGATGTGAATTCAGGTATATAGAAAGCTCTAGAGTTTTTACTAAACAGTTTTAGATTACCTATTCCTCTAATAGGTATCTTATCACCATTAGCAATCATAACATGACCATTAGCTGGTTCAATATCCTTAATCAAATGAGTGTCACTTATCATGTGATGAGAAGCACCAGAGTCTACTATCAAAGGTTTCAACATACTACTGGCAGTATGACAAGCAATACTCGGATAAGAGCTAATAGGACATGATCTAGTACTGATATTTTCATTCCCTACTATCCTACCAATTCTATCAGTCCTAACAGCATCATTTATATTTCCTAAACTACTAGCAATCATGGAAGCACCAAGAGAATACCCATTAAGGTTACCAAAGGTGTTACCATTCTCCTTGAGCATTTTGATGAGAGCTTCAATGTCAGACCTCCTTATGTAGTCTTGATCATTGCTCCTGCTAGTGCTTCCAGTATAGGCGACTAGGGACTTTCCATCACTTGTTTCCCTCTTATCACCATCATTTGCTCTGCTTGTACCAGCACCACTTGAACCTTCAGTGATATGAGCTCTGGCCTCCCTTTCCTTCATGAATTTTGCTGGCTTGAGATGGGGATGAAGAATCCAACACTGACTCTTCTTATGTCCATGCTTCTTGCAGTGAGCACAGTTACCATTGAACCTCCTCTCTTCATACTTGTTGTACGCAGCCTTGTTAGCTAGTGGAGCCTCAGCTTGATCAGTTTGTGCAGCTTGATTAGCTAAGGAGAGCTCTCCTTTGCCCCCAAATAGCCCAATGGAACCTTTTTCCTTCTGAATCTGAGCACAAACATCCTCCAGAGATGGGAGTTTTTCAGCTCTCAAGATATGCTGTATGAGGCTGTTGTAAGCTGGATTCAGGGTGAGTAAGAGTCCAAAGACTTTGTCTTGTTCACGCCTCTCATTCAGCTCATCAGGATCAACTGTGCTTGGCCTCAGCATCTCAAGTTCTGACCAAAGTGCCCGGAATCTTCCAAGATGCTTAGTGAACTCCATATCTTCTTGCACAAGCCCATTGATTGCCCTCTTCACATCAAACACTCTGCTCAAGTTTTAAATGTTTCCATACACCTTCTTCAAAGTATCCCAGAGATCCTTTGCAGTTTCACACTAGCTATAAGCCTCCATGATTGAGGTCTCAAGTGATCCCTGGAGAAGAGACATTACCAGCATATCCTCTTGCTGCCATTTCTCTTCACTTGTAACACCTTCAGTGTCACCTTTCTGAGTAATAAGCCTTGGAGTCTCACCAGATGTGATATGATTCCATAGACCTTTACTCCCCACAGCAGTCTTCACTAGGCGAGACCACAACAGATAGTTACTTCCTTTTAGAGTAACTGGAACCTTCATGTTAACACTCTCCATCCTTGACCAGCTTGACTTCAAAAGCTTGATAAAGATGATACCTTGGACTCAGAACATAACTGAACCCAGAAACCAGAGAAAGGATGAGTCTTTTGCAAGGAATACTTGAAAAGACTTGAGATTTCCCAGCAACTAAGCTTCAATCTTCAGTATTCTACCTGGATCTTCAAAGAACCACCTTGGATCTTCAAAAAGTTTCGACCTTGATCTTCTTCAGTTATGAACACAAACCCAGAAATGATAAACACACAGAAAGCTTTACGTTTTCTTCACCAAAAAGCCTCAAACTTAACTTCTTCACTCAGATCTCCAAAGGTATCACCTTGAATCTTCAAAAAGTTCTAACCTTGGACTCTCCAAATGATGAACACTAACCCAGATTTCTGCTAACCTGGCTCTGATACCATGAAAGCTTTTAGATTTGAGAGACTAAGAGGATTAGAAAGAGATTTAGAAGAAGAAATAAGAAGATTTATCACTCCACCATATCTAAGAACCAAAAAAAGATTTAAGGACCATGGAGACTAAGAAATGAGAGAACTGTCTGATTTTTCATTCATACACGAGACATTACATATATAGGAGAGTGTACAAGGGTTTTCTAGAGACAAGGAAAGGAAATATGTGGTCTTGGTTGAGAGGGAATATCCCTTTTTGAATTTCAGCTAAGGAGAACCACAAGAAGGGCATTAAGTATCTTTGCCTAGATGCTGATCCCTTTCCAGCTGTGTCAGCCTGTCCAAGACTCCTTCTTCCTTTCTCTTCAAGGGATAGACCAAGGTAAAAGGTGAAGAGAAGCAGCCGGGTAACTTTCCTTTTACCCGGGTAACCTTTTTCTTACTTGGTCGACCCAACCCTTCTCCTTTCATCCTCTTATTCTTATTCTGAATAACATCCTAAACTTAACAGACATGATCAAAGAAAACATGATGAACTGAATAATATATGCATTAAATAATAAATGAGGTTCCAATACAAATCTCTGAAGGAGTTCAGATGTTGTCCCCTAAACTACTAAAAACTTAATGCAAGAAAACTAAAAGATGTAAAATAAAACATGTTGTTCTTCTCTGTCTCTCTCTCTCTTTGCCCAAACAATTGAAGAACCATATAAACTAGGTCAAAACTCGTCTAAGGGCATTATCACAATTCATCTTGACTTGGGCTTGAAGTCGGGCAATACTGTGCGAGTTGGCCGTCGATCAACAGCAAGGATGCTCCGTCGATCGATGGTCATGCTTGACTTTGACTTGTACTTAGCTGAATGTGATCAGATACTGGATATCACTTCGAATGCTTTACCAAGCTCTATGCTCTCCAGCGACAATACATACTCGTCCTGACCGACTGTTTTACAAAGTGGATCGAAGCGGAATCTTTTGTCACCATCACCGGTTCCGAAGTCGAAGGCTTTGTATGGAAGAAAATCATATGCCAAGATCGGTTTCCCTATGAGAACATCACTAACACTTTATCTCAGTTCATAGCGGGCAAATTCCGTGCGTTCTGTGACAGATGGAGGATTCATCTCAAGACCTCTACCCCGCACTACACCCACAGAAACGGCCAAGCGAAAGCATCTAACAAAACCATAATAGACAGCATAAAAAAGCGTCTCGACTTGAATAAAGGTCGCTGGGCCGATGAAACCAAAGTCATCAAACCCGAGGTTTACTGACTAGAGATGTCAACCGGTGAAACCATACCGAGAGCATGGAACTCCATGAACCTAAAACGGTACTACTACTAAGGAGAAACCTCATAATCAAATAAATCGAGCAAACGACTAACAGTCACGTTTTGCACGCCAAAAAAAACCGAGTAAATGCGCCCACAGTGTCAGTTTTACTCGCCGAGTAAATGCTCTCTTCGAGTCACTTTTACTCGGACAATATGAACTACGAATAGCTTGATCCCCTCCCAGGGTACGTAGGAAGCCCACTACAGGGTCCAGATATAACCAAAATCAACCAATTTTTCTCTCTTTCCGGGAAAAAGCTTCGACAAGGAGGCAGACTGGCAAGGACGAGTAAATGCATTTTGCAGCCACTTTTACTCGCCACAACGAACTGCTGTCCAAAGCCAACGATGCTAATGTCCAAGAAGTGTGGAATACATCAAGCTTGAAGCCGTGTACCAGCACTTGATCCCAACGAACAAATACGTCCTGATATGACTTTTATCCGAGGGCCTACCTGTGTCTACTTACAACTAACCGCACCACTAACTCTCTTTCATTTCAATAATTTTTGTGCACGGTTTGGAAAACTGAGGACTATAAAATTACTTCGATGCAGAACATAAAAGGTTATTGTTTACAACAAAAAATGAGTCCCTACGATCGAGACCAACTCCGGTAGTTTAAAATCACAATGATTTGATGAACTACCTCGCCCGAGACCGGGACGTTCCTATAATTCTTGTCGATACATGGCTTACAAGTTTTACTTTGAACGAGAAACTATAAAGATTGATATATTCTAAGTTCATAACAAGGCCTACTGAAAATATCGACCCATTAGTTGGAAATTTTGATAATTCTTGTCCATACACGGCCTACAAGAGTTACTTCGAATGCGAAACTAAAAGATTGATATATTCTAAGTTCATAACACGGCTTCCTGAAAATATCGACTCAATAGTTTGACATTTCGATAAATCTTGTCGATACATGGCTTACAAGAGTTACTTCGAACGTGAAACCAAAATGATTGATATATTCTAAGTTCGTTACATGACTTACCGAAAATATCAAAACTCAACCAGTTTCATTAAAAAAAATTCAAGGAGGTACATAAAATGCAAAGGGCCTCGACGGGAAAATACGACAAAAAAAGAAAGGAAATAAAATGACAACAACAACAAAAGGAATCAATCCTCGGCTCCGCCAGAACTGTCATCGCCTTTTCGGCCACCCTGCTCAGCAGAACCTTCAGGCGCGCCAGTCATCAGCTCATGTTGATTTGCGTTTTGATAGTCCTCAAATTCCTCCTTCAGAGGCCTAGCTTTGTCGTTTCAAGCGGCCTTGGCGTCTTCTCGCTCAGGTCCCCCTCCTCTTCGCCAGGATCCGACCCCTTCTCATCTTCTGAAGCATCAGAGACCTCGACCACGACCTCCTTCCCACCAGACTTCAACCCACCACTAGCCGACGGGACTTCGGGGCCATTAGCTGAGGACTCTCAAAGTACGCGGTTCGAGGTTTGAAGGTTGACGGCTGTTCGGGTGTCGATCAGGTTGGCATTCGACCCGTGTGGGTCAAGTCCCACGAGATGGTCCACATTGAGGAACGACATCTCAAGGGTCAGCGGAGATAGGGAGATGTCAGACTTTAAGAGAGTTTCGATTCCAACCGGGTGGCCTCTTGCTCATACCTCTTCTCCTCACCACTGAAGAAGTCGATCATCTCTTGCGGGATATCCACCCTTTTTTTCTTGAGCATCTGAAGGCACTTCCTTGTCCCGAAGGCGTGGCTGTAGAGGCATCGTGAGGTATCAAAGGCGTCATAACGAGACTCCTGCTCACAGATATTTCTGACACATCGGTTGGCTTTAGCGATCATGGCGGTCTGTACTCTGATCTGTTCCTGGGCTACTTCGAAGCTCCTGGAATCCCTGAGTCGAGAGACCTATATCACATACTTCTCGGCAGCATCAGCCTTTTCCCGCTCCAACTACGCCTTTTCTGACGCCAAGACAACCTTCTCTCGCTGTAGCTCTTCTGTCGCTGCCTTGACGGCGCCAAACTTACGCTCAAGATTATCCGCACTCCTCTTCTTGGCCACAATCCTCACGAATGGCATCATCCCTTTCGAAGACAATCTCCTCGGAAGAACTCTTCATTCTCTCTTTCAGAGAGGCGATACGAGCACACTTAGCCTCAACCTTTTTCTTGGCTTTCCCCAAGCTGGCCAATGTCATCTTGATCTCGGTATCATACTTCTCTATCAAGAAGCTTACACTCCCATCAGCCTGCACAACAAAAAGGAAAAAATTCCTCGTAAAGCACGTGAAGGACCACATGATAGATTAAGAATTGAAAAGAAAAGCGACAAAAGACTTCTATTGAACCTTCTCCGAAGGCTTCCCTCAAATTTTAAGTGTCCGCCGAATGATCTCTTAGACTTGGAGCATCCCCCGCTTTGGATTCTGGCCGGCCCTCGACGGATCTCCTCTTCTTCTTCCTTTTCTTCAGAGGTTCCTCGGGTTTAACCTTGTCTGTGAGCGCGTCCAGACGATCATCACCATCAAGAAGATCATCTCGAGACCTCTTCTTGCTCTCCCTGACTGGGCTGGAAGTCTCCAAACCCAGACCTGGAACCTCAAAACTCACGGCCTCGGGAATCGTTTGAGATCCGAAAATTTTCAGGTCCATTCCATCCAGGCCCATCCCATCGAGGATCGACATCAACCCGAATTGGGATGGTCCCAACTGATCCTCGATGATAGAGTTGAGCTCTGGTAACGCCTTCATCTTCCTGGCCTTAGTCACCAACTGTTGTTCTCCCTTCGTGAAGAGTGACAAACACTTTTTACCAGAGACGACTTGAGCGGGCAAGTTGGAAATCAAATCACCTGCGCGAAACAGTGGTGGTGAAACAAATTGGAGGTGAGCAATAAAACATCTAAAAGGAGGGGGGGAAATAGTATGGCAAAGTAATTGGAAATCTAAAAAAACACCTAAGTTTGGAGATACGGCTCAAAGATCGGCGAATCCTCTCCTCTCTGATTTCTGGCCAACGTTGGTGACTCGATTCTGCTAGAGCACTAGCGTTATCGAAGAAGCCTCTGGTAAATTCAGCTGTGTTTGTGTGATCGACTTCGCAACAAAAATAAATCGATTAAAATCATGACAAAAATGTTTGTTCGGAAAAAACTATATACCAATACGCCAATTCCAAAGAACTTCAAGATCGTCGCTCGGCAATTCTTCAAACGCGCATTCATCGGACTTGAAGTAGTGTTTCCAGTCCGTAGTATTGTTCGGATGACCGGTAATGATGTTGTAATTCGGTAACATTTTCTCTGAGTACAGACGGTCTGGCATCGGTTTAATGAAGCACAACTCCTTAAATACCTGCACGTTCAGTGAGATGTTGATCTTTGCCACCATCACCATCAGAGCCACCGTGGTACGGAAGGAGCCATTAAGGAATTGGTTGATAGCCACGTCCCAACGAAACACATAAGACGTGATGAGTCGGGGAATGGGAAACAAGAGCCTCATATCCTTCTGGAAGTATGACTCGTAGACACACTTGTACCCCACCGGTGGTGACCAAGGCCTTTGGGTGTATGTAGGAATGAGGACTGTCACCCGTCGGCATTACACTCCCTTAACAACTTATTCACGCTGCCCGGTGTCAAACGGGTTTCCTTCATGTTGTTCCTAGACTGCCCCTCCACTTCCACAGGGCGCAGTAACTCGGGAGCTACCACCGGTGATTCCGCCCCCACAGCAATGCACAGGGACGAAGTCAGGAAGGACCGATGAGTCATCCAAATAACTGGTGGCATCCGACGCGTCGTTTTGATCATCTTCGCCCCTGAAGACTCTCTCTGCGTGAGCAACTAAAATCCTCTGCGATAAGCTCATGTTCATTGTATCCATCATTGCATCCTGATGAATGAGGCTGAACTCATCGAGAGTTTCCTCGACGACCGATGCATCCTCAATAGCATCCGACGCAAGTTCCCCTAGAGATTGTCTCTTTGGCGGTATTATTGATAAAATGAGTAAAAACTATGAGAACCTAAAGAGAAAAGAGAGACAAAGAGAATTACCTTAGCACATAGAGAAGAATGAGGATAATTATATAAGGACACCTATTTATAATAAAAATTGATGTGCGTCTCCCCGAGACGCAGTCATTAGGTCTAGCAAGGCCAAATGGGCCTAAAGGCTTTCAGGTACCCACCTTCCTTTGTGACCTTTTGACTTCACGACATAAATGGGCTTTGAGACCCCATTAAATGCCCATCTTTCCATGACCATCCAACTTGCAGACACGAATCGATTTGGAATCTCATCGGACGACCAATTATTCTCGCAAAAGGTTCAATTTCCAGATAGACATAAGTCAAATGAAAGTGATGAGACCCCAACCGACCGAATTAACGCTCTGAGGGACCGTCTCTGGGTTTTTGCGGGAGTGTAAGACTTAATGCCCTCGATTCAACGCGACCGAATGACATAACTCAGGTCAGGAGGAAATCCATCACATCGTCTTGAAAGGCAACAAAATGACCCCCAATATAGAAGGAAACGAGAAGAGGCGCAACAAAGAAATCCAAGTAAGCGACAGTCCGTCATCTCGCACCTGACCGCCTATTTCTGGACAAGGCTCAAAAATTCACTGAGATTGCCTACCCATTCGGCAGTGAACTGCAGTGACTTACTGTAGGATGTGGATTACATCCTCTACAAGGCCCATGAAATAGCCGGATTTAGGGGCTCGGCTTTGTCATCAGCCATTAGCATGAGGCTCGGCTCTGGACTACTTTTAGCCGACAGAAGTCATTGCGCAGTAGAGTAGTTACTAAAAGCATTCGGCCTGATGACGTGATTCGTCGGCCTACACGCTCGGCCCAAAGAAATAAGTCCCACTAAGACGAAACGACTTAGGGAATTCAACGCCATTGAGCGCCTATATAAAGGAGAGGAGGGGCAAGAAAGAAGAGGAGAAAAAATCTGCACACACACACACTCGGCGTCTAGAACTAGTGTTTTTGACATTTCCTTTGTATTCTGTCGACGTACACTTTCTTCACCGTTGATTTTCTTTGTACACCGACAAGCGTCTTAAGATCTTATAAAACATCTCCATAATAACACACCGAAAAGTTTCGTCTCCTTTAATTGGAACCCAACCAAAATATGTTCAAACAGTCCGTTAAGTACGACAGATAAGGTGAGCACGATATTACCCAATTGGAGTTTTGATTTTTAAAGGATTTGGATCAATTGGTATGCACAAAACCACATACATCTACTCATCTGATGCAGCGCTTCCTTACCTCCACATCTGTTCGCGCCATTTATGTTCATAGTTAGTTAGGCTTTCGTCATTATCTTTAAGATTTCATATTTATTGTTATTTTAGCTGTCATTATCTTATTAGGATATGGGATCTCGTTCTTAGAAATACTATCTTGTAACGGGAGGAGAGATCAGGCTTTTATTATCAATCAAAAGAACTTGTTAGTTCATCCTTCTCTTTGACTTCCGTCCATTCTCTGCGAATCAACAAAACTTAAATCTTAGCAAACATTTGGGTATTCCCTAGACTAAACGAACTTATTCTTTATCTCTTGGCTGCGGCAGTTTTGGTACCAGAGCAGGAACGTTTTCCAACCTAAATTTTTCTTTGCTTCATACAGTAATGGCTCCACGACGCACCAACACTAACGAATTGCTGTTTAATGAATGAGAGAAGTTGTGGGAGGATAGATCAGGCTTTTATTATCAATCAAAAGAACTTGTTAGTTCATCCTTCTCTTTGACTTTCGTCTATTCTCTGCGAATTAACGAAAATCAAAGCTTAGCAGACATTCGGGTATTCCCTAGACTAAACGAACCTATTCTTTATCTCTTGGCTGCGGCAGTTTTGCTATCAGAGAAGTAACATTTTCCAACCTAAATTTTTCTTTGCTTCATACAGTAATGGCTCCACGACGCACCAACACTAACGAATTGCAGTTGAATGAATGAGAGGAGTTCCGGGAGGAGAGATCAGGCTTTTATTACCAATCAAAAGAACTTGTTAGTTCATCCTTCTCTTTGAATTTTGTCTATTCTCTGTGAATCAACGAAACTCAAAGCTTAGCAGACATTCGGGTATTCCCTAGACTAAACGAATCTATTCTTTATCTCTTGGCTGCAGCAGTTTTGGTATCAGAGCAGGAACGTTTTCCAACCTAAATTTTTCTTTGCTTCATACAGTAATGGCTCCAAGATGCACCAACACTAACGAATTGCCATTGAATGAATGCGAGGAGTTGCGGAATACACTTTGTTAAATGCAAGATAACATTCAGTTGACAATTCAAAACTCGTTAAGGGAGTTAACGGAAGATGTTTTCCAGCAACAACATGTTCGTGATAGGAGTGCTCTCTTTGAAAATGGATCAACCGAAGTGGAAGATAGCCCTTTCGCAGAACAAGAACATCTAATAAACAACATAATGAACCTGCCAAATCGTGATCGAGAGGACAGAAGCTGGGAGATGGGTTTCAAGGTAGAAATTCCTGAATTCCATGGTGGAGTACGAGGAGAGGAACTGTTGGACTGGATTTTCGCTGTTCAAGAGTTATTGGATTTCAAAAGAGTTCTAGAGGAGAGAAAGGTTTCTTTAGTAGCAACAACGTTCAGGGGTAAGGCAGCATCATGGGGCGTGCAAGTTAAGGCAAATCGAGATCGCGCAGGAAAATCATGCATCAACACTTGTACTAAGCTCGAGAAATTGCTTCGAAAAGCCTTCTTACCATTTAATTTAGACCGAACAATGTACACCATTCTCCAAAACTTGCGTCAAGGATCTCAAAGTGTAGATGACTATTGATTGGGCCTTATATTTACCATTACTGTGCCATGATATCAGCCATATTTAAAGTCTATTATATGTACTTGGAGTATGTTTTAGAGTATTTTCAGGTTCAGTTACGTTCTGGAGAACTTTGGTGATTGTGGAGCTTTTAGAGATGCAGAAAGTGCAGATGCGTCAGTTTTTTAGCTATGGATGGAGAGCTTCGCACGGTGAGATTGATCTTATCTTTGGACAGAAGATATAGTTTTGAGTTAACTTTCCAATAATCAGGATCCTACAGCCAAAATTATGTCCGTTTTACTGGAGAGTGGTCTGTCTGCCTCGCGAAAGGAAGCTGTTGAGAGATTTATTAGTGTCGATCGATGGCGCAGCCTTAGTTTCGATTGACGGTGATCCCAGAAGACAGTCCTGACTTGTTTCAAGACTGACTAAATCCCAGAAGCCACCACAAATTACCAGAATGCCCCTGCACGACTTAAAACATAATTTATGTGTTTATATGCCATTGTTTTACGCTTAGCAAGCTTTCTATTATTCATTGTTCTAGGGTTAGGAGAAAGGGAGGAACTTCTTCAGAGTCCTCATGGAACTCCATTGGTTTTATAATATATATATTGTATTCATCTATGATTTATGTGACAAAGATCATGTGAGAGTAAATCTCTTGTTAGGTTTAGGGTTTATTAATGGTATTGATGGATTAGCCAAACAATAGAATTGCTAGGGTGATTACTAGATCTATCAATAGAATTTTGTTTATTGATTGTGTTCTAGAGTAGCTAACTAGAACCCAGATCATAGGATAGTTAGGCGCCATCAAGAGCATGGTCTACTACTAGAATTAATCCTGTTGAGCTAGGTTGCCAGAAACAAACGAGAGTTGATTTAGTTAATTTAGTGAACTTATTGAATTAGGTCATGAAGCTTGACACAAGAGACCATCGATCGACGCAGGATCATTGCCATTGATCGACGGTCATTCCGTGTCAACAAGCGAGAGTTGAGACATCGGACTTAGTCAATAGATTAGACTCACAGCGAGAGCTGGTCGTCTTTTACATTAGATATCGAATTTTATTATTAATACCCTTAGCTTCTATCATTTAGAATCCACTTGCCTGAAACCTTAGATCTAGCTATTTATTATTATTGTTTACTTACCAATCAATCAATTATCTGCTATAGTTCAGTTACTGCTTATTAATCTATTTGCCTAGCTTAATCGCGACTGTATTGAGTTTATTGTGTGCCCATGCTCCCTTTGGATTCAATCCCTAAATACTACAATTTGACCTCTCTTGGCAAGAGTATTTCGTACGGTTAATTTGATAGAGTTTGCATTGAAATACATAAAAACACTCATGTCAAATTTGGCGCCGTTTCATGGGAGCGAGGATTGGCCATTAGACTCAATTTGTTTGATTTAGTCTAAGTATTTTTCTATATTAGTTTACATACATAAAAAAATTCTTGTGTTTCAGGTACATACATATTAGGACCAGGAAGCAATGATGAGAGGAATTTTGGGTTCTTCAAAAAAGGAACCTGCTTATTCGCGCACGATCCATAAGTCTACGAGGGCAGTCCACACCCTCCAAGCAGTGATCACTAGCAAAGAAAAGCGAGCATCGATCGACACCAATACTTCACCGTCGACTGATACTAACATCATGACATCGATCAACACCCACACTTCGCCGTCGATCGATACTACTTGCAGGAAGACAAATAATGTTGAACTACTCATAATTGAAGCTGATGAGAACGGGATCTTACGAGACAAAGAAAGTCGCCCTCGCAGCAGTACATGACAACTAATTAATGCACTGGGTGCTGTGATCCCTGATGTCATGGCCGTTGCTGAGATAAATGACTTCCGGATGAGCCGTGAATTGTATGATTGGGCAGCTCATAACTCTTTTCAGGGTTTGCCTCATGAAGATCCAAAGGAACACATCGAAGAACTTGTGGATCTAGTCTCAAGGAGCGAGCAGAATGAAGTGTCTGAATACCACATGCTCTACAAGATCTTCCCCTATTCTATCTCTGGGAATGCATTTAGCTGGTTTAGTCGACTGGAACCACGATCTCTGACCCGCTGGGATGATATTGAAACAGTATTCCTTTATGAATTTCTCGATGAAGCTGCAGCAGCCCGAGAAAAAGAGATCAACGATAAGTGGGACAAGATCCTTGAAATTTGGCAAAAAAAATAGAAGACGAGGTTCCAAGACAGCTTCTCGAGTACGTTATAGCAATGGGTGTCAAGCATCATGGATCTGAGCCGAGCAGAAGAAGCAGATGTTAGTTATCCGACTTCGGCGTCGATCGACACTACACTAAGATCTCAACGTCGATCGACACTCAGACCTCAGCATCGATTGACACTAACCCCGTTTGTCGATCGACACCACTCGACATCCATGAAAGATCGAGTTATCTTCAGGACATTGCAGACTCAACACTAGAGAGCACCGATGTATCAAGTTGTTATCATGCTCCGAATGTAGAAAGAAAAATCACCACCAGAGATCTCTTGGAGCCAAAGGATAAAGAACAATTTGGGGATTTGGATTCGAGTAGGAAAGCCACTATGCAGCTAGAATAATGGTTTGAAGATATGCATCAGAACTCGGAGCAGAAGCTTGATGATGATCATCAAACTTCGAGAATATATCTGAAAATTTCAACAAAAATTAGCATTGATCTTCACCCACCCGACTGCATTGATCGACACAACACAGCTGATATCGACCGACACTTATTATTGGGACGAACCAGGTTACACAGTTGAGCTGGAACCAGTTGAGGAGAAAATGCACAAGTCTGAGACCTCACACCTTTCTGTCCCTGAACATCTACAACCACCTATCTGCATAGAAGAATCTGCTGGTTTCACAAAAGAGCGACGATTGTACATGACCATGTGAAGTTTGTGGTTCCCAGTGCTGTTTTTGAGGTTGAATTTCCTACTCCACCAGATGGAAGTGTGCATATGGATCTCTACGCTGAGGTATTTGATGATCTTCAGCATACAATTGTTTCTCAAAGAGTATTGAAGTATGAAGGTGACGTTGACCAAGGACCATCGGCCGCAGCATCGATCGACACCATCATTGGTGAATCGATCGACGCCACCATTGGAACATTGATCGACATCAACACTAGAGCGTTGATCGACATCAACACTAGAGCGTCGATCGACACTCATCACGGATCATAGCAGAATGATTTTGATGATTTTTGTAATCTTTTTGATGGAGGCAACACGAGATCAGACAAGTCTGGGGGAAAGAAGAGGAGGAATTGTAAGAAAAGAAAGAGGATCAAGGAAGGTCCTCGGTAATCATTGATTCCCCACTTCTCATATGGTGTCAGGAAATACAGAGTTCGCAGCAGATGCTTCTTACAGCCATTTGCAAAGCTTTGAGCACTCCTTATTGCTGAGATGATAGACAAAGTAGAAGAGTATATGGAGGCTTTCACAAAAAGGGAGATGAAGCTGAAGATATTTGATATTGGGAATTGTTTTGGAGCAAGTCCCCAATCTCATCAGAACTGACTCATAACTTTAAAACGTCAAGATAAAGACAATAAACAAGCGTTGAGGGGGAGACAACCCACTGCTTAGTAAGTTTTTAATTAGTTTTTGATTATATTAGTCTAATTTCGGATTTTATTTTATTATTGCAGGTTTTCAAAAAAACCCCCGAGGAAGATAGTCTGCACAAAGCATCGACGGACACTTGATCACTATCGACTGATGGAGTAAACCTAGTGTCGATCGATCGCCACTTAGCTGTGTCGATCGACGGTCTCCATCAGCAAGCAGGTATATCATTTTTCCTTGTTAAATTTTATCTTTATGATTTATTTTATTCACTAATCTCAGACTGTATAACACTGGTGATAGCGTTGTTTAAGTCTGGGCGAGGATTACTGATATTGTGTTCTATTTTGATTTTTATTTACTATCTTATTCTAAAAAAAGAAGTAAAAACTTACAGGTGTACCATAGATCGATGTTGAAGAATCAACATCGATCGACCATGGAACATGATTATCGGTCAAAATAAATATCGTGACATCGATCGATACTCTTTTACAGAGTCTGGTATCAAGTTTCTCTCTTAAGCTATTTACTTATGATTTGTTTTTCCCTAACCAATCCGGGACGGATTACACTGCGGACAATGTAATTTAAGTTTGGGGGAGGTTCGCTGATGCTATTTGATTCTTTTTGAGTTTTATTGAGTCAAGAAGAGGACTATGATCAAGATTTATTATTGACTAACCACACTTTAGCACCCTTCTTAGAAGTTTGTTTGCAGAGATTACTAGAGAAACCAAAGTGGATCATCATGTCGTATATCACACCTGTTTAGAAAGTTTGAAGGAACCGAAGCTGATTTCCAACACTAATCCTGACATTATTAACTTGCTTTGGGGCTTGTTATACACTGGATCAGATTCCTTCTGCAAGTTTGTAGGTACAAGCCATTACACCTATGGTTCCCTTTTCTCTCTCTCTCTCTCTCTCTTCAGCATTTACCTAAATCTTAAAAGATTGAAATCATTTCCTGAGATGCATAGGGGTAGGAAAATTACCGATGACCCCACTATTCTCCTACAACTTTGCCCAAAAAGCAAAAGAGAAAAGAAAAGAAAAAAAAAGAAGAATAAAATCGAAAAGAAGATGGCATAATGTTTGTGTTAAACAACATTGATCATTGGATTTGAAATCTAAAAAGATTATGAGAAGAGAGAAAAGAGGGAAGAAAGGGATCAGAGAAGACTTTGTGCCTGGTTGTCCAGAATTGCAGGGGTAAGAGTCCATGTGTCATTTGATCGATACTCCTATGGTAAAGTCTGCACTTTTATTTTATGCAAAAAATGAAATCAGTAGAGGGGTGAGTCAGAATAGTATTTGCTAAGTTGTTGGTTGAATGGATTTGGTTATAGTAGGATATGGTATATAAAGTTTCTCTTTGGTTGACTTGATAGGATTTGGTTGCAACAAAGTAGGGTGACAGTTATACTTATACAGTATGTGAGTCCTCGCTTTTCAAACCTCTTTCACAGGCTGCCTTGTTTAGGACAAGCAAAAGGTTAAGTCTGGGGGAGTTGATAGAGCCTGATATTTACCACTATTGTGCCATGATACAAGCCATATTTAGAGTAATATATGTGTTTGGAGTATGTCTTAGAGTACTTTCAGGCTCTGGTTTGTTCATGAGAATTTTGGTGATTCTGAAGCTTTTAGAGATGTAGAACTGTGAAGATTTGTAAGATGTTTAGCTATGGATGGTGACCTTCACGCGGCTCGATTAAGCTGATATTTTGAAGGAGTATATATATTTGAGTTACCTTTCCAATGCCACCGAAATCAAGTCTAAAATTGTGTTTCTGTGCGAAATCTTTCTCGACACATCTCGACAATTTTTCCTGAGCAAAGGACTCGATAGAAATGGAGAACGAGACCGGACAAGTAGTACAACTCGCTGAACAGACGAGTTGGACCAAGCAAGCAGTCCATTTCGCCCGTTTGGCAAATTGGACCAAACAAGCAGTCCTACTCGCCCGTTCGGCGAGTTGGACCGAACATAAACCATATCTTATGTCTTCTGTTGAACCTCGTTGGAACCACCCCTCGTTTTGTCTCAACCAGAGTTATCGTTGGGACTTTAGAATAAAAACCGCGAAGACTCATTTTCCCGAATGAAGTTCATGGTTATCGTATAAACGAGAACGGTTAACCCAACACCACAATTTTCTAAACTATACGAGAAGTGTGATTCCTAGCTAAAGCGACGTCGTATCATTAAACGTTCTTTCGAAGAAATCGTAAAAATGTTTAAGTCGAAATATGGCCTAAAGAGGCCTAGAACGCGGCTAAACACCCACTTGCGATTTCATACGAAATTGAGCCCATCAATTTTATGACGGTGTATCTTTACTCGCAGAAGAAGATAAATCTCGCGAAATCAGAAGATAAATGTGAAGTTTTCAAGATAATGATGAAAATCGAGGTAAAAAGGAATGTTTCCGCGAAGCGATAAACTCGACCTAGGGGCAAAAAAGGAAAGAGGAACCGAACCAGAAGGCATATATAAAGGTAGCTGAAGCTAAAGGCACAAGGATCCAAAGATTTGGACCTAGAGAAGCTTTGTTAGCTTATAATAACTTTGAACTTAGGTGGCTAGAAAGACATAGTAATATTAAGACGTTTCTCCATCATTGTTTGACGATTCTGATTTTCTTAGACTCTACAACTCATTTCACTTAGAAACCCTAAGCTTTATTCTCGACAAGCTCGGTTTCTATGAATGGCAATCGATTACCAGATGAACTTGCTCCGGCATTTCGATCTCTTGGTCCACTCTTTTAATTTAAATTCGTCTGACTTGATCCTCAAAAGGGGTACGTAGGCAGCCTATTTTAAGGTCCAGTCCCAAATCTTTCAAACCATTTTTGTCCTTTTTTGTCTACTGCTGAGAGAGTTCCAGCCACATAGGTTTCTCTCAACATATGTGGTAGAACTACCAAAATTAGTCTCGTTTTACTGCTTGTGTTACACAAATTCCTTTGTGATCCCGTTTCCAAACAAGCTTCATGTACGCTTTTGTCTCTGTAGCGCTCGTATGCATATTCGAAATAAAGATCTATTGTTTTCTAAATTCTTTTTGTTATCTTTTCATGTTTTCCAAGTTTAGTCGATTACTTATCGTTGGCTCTCGCAGAGAATCCGGAACCTCAGGGAAAGTTAGGGTTTCTTGATTTTCCTTAATTTACAGAAATCGACGCTTTAAATTTCGGTTCCCACACGTGTCTAGTCTCCCACGGTTGTTTTTATGATCGTACGGTTGATGTGTTGATTGAGAAGATATGGGTAGGGCAATGAGGAGTTTGGATGCGACGGTTTCTTGTTTCTTTTTACTTGAAAGAGAGATAAGTTTTCCGCGGTAATTTCTAGGCATTGATTCCATTGCTACAATTTTTGACAACAGTTAGCCCCCAACTTGCAAGAATTTCAGAGGTGTTCTTGCGAGATGTGAGGTGTGCTAGGTAAGTTAGGCGGAATTGATGGCTAAATGTTTGAGGATGAATAGTAATTCCATTTTTCTATAAGTATGTGGAGTAAGCTTTCAAATATTTTACTTACTCACTTCCTCAAGAAAACTCTCTCAAGGTAGAAAATCCTTTTTCTCTCTTCTTCCCTTGTGTTTTTTTTTTTTTGTGTTATGACTTTTAACAATGAAGTTTCTGAGAGTGCATTTCCTTCCACTTTCGTTCCAGAGAGCCTACGAGTTCAGTTTAATTCCTGTCAGTTCATAACAACTTAGCTAGTGGTTCCATGAGGTTGATTCAAACTGAAACTAAACAAGACTGAACCATAAAAAGCCTTTAACAACTGATCCGTGCTGTAGCTTAACCTATCACCAACCGGTTCTATTCAGACTGATCAGACAACAAGGGAAGAGACCTTACCGGTTTTACTTTAGTGATGGATGAACTTGGTTGCTCACTCTCTTCATGCTAAGAACACGTTTTGAACTTCAAACAAAATATATTAACATTTGTTTCAACTCAGGACAGAACAGCGCATGGCTTAGTGTACATAAGACATGAAGCTTCCTTAGAAATGATCTGATTAAACTAATCTAACAAACTGATTTAAGGTCTTACCGGTTCATTAATCATGACTGACAAGTTGTGGAGTGATCTCACGAATATCTTAGACCAGATACAACTTTTCCAAACAACACAGTCACTGATTCAAAGCACAAGATGGCTAGAAAGGGTCGTCCATGCTCAGATCTCTCTTCTGATTTTCTCGGAATTTTTCTCTGAATTTTTGTCACAGATTTTTCTGTCTTCTTCCTCTCTTTCTCTCTTTCTCTCTTTCTCTCTGAACTTTTCTGTCTGAAATTTCTCTCTTTCTTTCAGCAACAAAACGTGCAATCAGCTCACTTAAGGGGTTATATAGCTGAGGAGTATTCCAAGCTGAGTTTTTCAGCTTAACACAAAGCAGAAGTGAGCATGACATCCTGCTTCACCACACCCAGCCACCAGGTGCATCCATTTCCTTCCTTTTAAGAAAGGATTATAAATCATGCACATGATCTGTCCAGCGAGCAAGCAAGCAGGCATCTTGTGCTTGTCATGTGACTTTTACTGAGAAAGCAGGTAGACAAGGTGCTGAAGGACCATGGACGATTTATAAGAAATTTAAGGAGCTGGTCGATAATTTTCGGGACTAAACTTTTCTTGACCTTTGAGTCTCGTCCTACTTCGGCTAAACTCATCCAGCTTTAATAAAATTTAACATAATTAATACTCGACCAAAACTATGAAGGGAAGTCCTTTCGGCCACAAGGCAATCCCCTCGAGCCATTAATTAATCGGTTCAATTTTTATTTTTAATTCTGATCGATTAAACTCAAATCTGACATTTTGGAATTTTCTTGACCAAAACCATATCCGCTCATGAGGGTCATTACACTATTCCCCCCTCAAAAGAATTCGTCCCCGAATTCTCAAAACATAGATGTAGACACTTTACTGGACGACTGGGTTTCTAAGAAGAGTTATGGGTAATCAGCTCTGAAATTATCTTCATCCTCCCATGTGACAACAACTCTCTGTCGCTTGCCCCAAAATACTTGAACTTGAAAAATCTCTCTGTTCTTCAATCTCTTGATACGACGCTCACCTATCCGCAAAGGACCTTCAGGATAAGTGAGGTTGGGTTGCAGATTCTCTGGTCGTCTTGCCTTGACCATATTCGGATCCGGAATATGCTTATGCAACACCGATACATGAAATACCGGGTGCATAGGCATATCGGGTGGAAGCTCAAGTCGGTCGGCTACTTCTCCAAATTTAGCAACAATTTTGTACGGACCAATGTAGCCGGTTGCCAATTTTCCAACTTTCCCAAAGCGATCTTTTCCTTTCTGTGCAGCTACTGTAAAGAAGACTAGATCATTTACTGCAAAGATGACTTCTCTTCTACCACGGTCAGCATACTTCTTCTAACGGTCTTGGGATTTCTTCATTTTTGCTTGAATTATCCTTACTTTCTCGTCATCCTCATCTACTATCTCTGGACCAAGGATTCTTCGCTCACCAACTTCACTCCAACACACTGGTGTTCTACATGGTCGACCATACAGAGCTGCATACGGTGACATTCCGATACTTGAGTGGTAGCTGTTGTTGTATGAGAATTCTATAAGCGGCAAAAACTTATCCTACGGACCATTTCAGTCAAGGATACATAACCTTAACAGATATTCAAGAGTTCTGATGGTTCGTTCGGTCTGGCCATCGGTTTCTGGATGACATGCAGTACTCATATGTAAGTCAGTACCCAAAGCTTGTTGGAAGGCACACCAAAACTTAGCTGTAAAGTGTGGGTCTCGGTTTGATACTATATTTCTGGTACTCCATGAAGCTCTGCTATTTCTTCTAAGTGTAGCTCTTAACGTCTCTAATTTGTCTGTAAGTTTCTTTGGTAGGAAATGAGCGGACTTGGTAAGACAATGGACGATTACCCAAACAGCATCATTCCCGCGGCCTGTTGCTCGAGGTAAACCAGAAATAAAATCAATCGCTACTGCATCCCATTTCCATTCAGGGACTGGTAGATTTTGGAGTAAGACACCTGGAACTTGGTGTTCAGCCTTAATCCGCTGGAAAGTTTGACACTGAGAAACCCATACGGAAACATATCTCTTTTATCCCTGGCCAGTGTTAATACCTTCTGATATCTCGATACATCTTGGTGCTTCCGGGATGAATGCTTAAGAGAGAATGGTGTGCAGTCCTTAAAATATCTTCTCGAGTCCTTCTCCTTTTGGAACGGTTACTCGACCATTGAGTAACAAGGTTCCATCATTGTCAACTTGATATCCTCTGAAATTACCTTCATTAAGCTCTTCTCGGATCTTTTTTAGGTTCTCGTCTCTCATTGGTGCTTCTCGGATATGAGCAAGTAAACCAGCTTGGTTCACTGCTTGGAATCCTAAAATTTCTCCTGCCTCTCTTTCCAAGGCAGCCAATCTAATCATCTTGAACTCTACTTCGATATTCTGAAGTTCCTTTTCAATATCCACATCAACTTTCCTTCGGCTCAAAGCATCAGCAACAGCATTTGGTTTTCCTGTATGGTATAGGATCTGCATGTCGTAGTCAGCTACCACTTCCATCCATCGCCTTTGCCTTAGGTTCAAATCAGGTTGAGTGAAAAGATACTTAAGGTTTTTATGGTCTGTGAACACTTGGATCTTCTCTCCATATAGATATGATCGCCAAATCCGAAGAGCAAATACTACTGCGGCCATTTCCAGGTCATGCGTTGGATAGTTTACTTCATGCTTTCTTAGTTGTCTTGATGCATAGGCGATTACCTTATCGTCCTGCATCAGCACACTACCTAATCCAACATGAGATTCATCTCTATAGACGATGTAAGGATGGTTAGGTTTAGGCAAAGCTAAGACAGGTGCAGACGTCAAAGCCTCCTTCAGTTTATGGAACGCTTCTTTGGTTATTGACACCTTTACCAGTCAGACGAGTTAGTGGCTTTGATATGCTTGCAAACCCTTGAACAAACTTGCGGTAATAGCCGGTTAATCCAAGAAAACTCTAATCTCAGTAACATAAGTCGGAAGAGGCCAATCTTTAATAGTAGTTATCTTTTATGGATCAATGGTAACTCCTTGTTCTGATACTCAATGACTTAAGAAGCCAACTTCTCTTTTCCAAAAACGGCACTTACTAAGCTTAGAAAAAAGCTTTTGATCTCGTAACCGCTCAAGGACTAAGCGTAGATGCTTATCGTGTTCTTCGTCACTTCGGGAATATATGAGGATGTCATCAATGAATATGATAACAAACTCGTCCAAGTACTCCCTAAATACTTCGTTCATTAGACGCATGAAAGCAGCCGGGGTGTTTGTAAGACCAAAGGGCATTACTACGAACTCGAAATGTCCGTATTGTGTCCTAAAGGCAGTCTTCATGATATCGGTCTCGGAAATCAAAATTTGGTGATAGCCGGAAGCTAGATCAATCTTCTAAGACCAACTCGCTCCTTGCAACTGTTCTAGTAGCTCATCAATTATTGGAAGTGGGTACTTGTCCTTGATGGTCACGGTTGATTCCTGATAATTAATACATAACCGCATGCTTCCGTCTTTCTTCTTAATGAACAACACGTGTGCTCCCCACAGTGATGAACTAGCACGAATAAAACCCTTATCTAGAATATCAGCCAACTGCAGCTTCAACTCAGCAAGCTCGGCTGATTCCATTCGGTATGCTGCCTTTGCTATTGAAGCTGATCCGGTTTCTAAGGTTATACTAAAGAGATTACTTCTCGATGGTGGAAGTCGTTCTAATGCCTCAAACACATCTTCAAATCCTCTGACCACTGGAATGTCTCCTAGGTTCTGCTCTTTCTAATCTACTACTGTTCCTGTAGTTAAAGTAACTAAGTAGACTTCTTCACTCTTCTCCAGAATATTTTCAACTCTCAAAGCTGATACTAACGATGCGCCGACGCTCGGTACTACGCCATAGTAAGCTAAAGGGGGTTAAGTATCTCTCCCAAAAGTAATCTTCCCTCGACCACAATCGAGGTGAGCTCGATAGCTAGACATCCAATCCATTCCTAGTATTACCTCGTACCATCTCTTGGATAACAATTGGAACTCTTAGATAACAGCCTTCAGTTTCAAGAACTTGATCTCCGGGAATTAAAACGTTAAAACTTAAATTTATTTTAGTAAAGTCTTCTTCAAATCTCAACACTACTTCAGGAGCTACAAAACTATGTGTTGCTTCCAAGTCGAACAGGATATGGGCAGATATGCCGCCCACAACCAAAGAACCTAGAGATAATTGACTTTGAGTTCAATTATTCATTCAACAATTTTATATAATATTTTTTTATAATAATGCACCATTTAAAAAAAAAAAATCAAATAGCACTCAATGGTAAAGAAACAAACCTGATATTGGACCCTTCGGTGGACCGGATGGTCCTGGTGGTAAAGGTAAGGGTGGGTTAACTGGTATGACTGGTGGAACTCTCGGTGCAGCTGAGAAGAATGGGTGAGTGGACAAGGAGTCGCATAGTGCCCGTGCTCTCCACAAGTAAAGCATGTAATGTGAGATGGTACCGCTGGTCGGAATTGCCCCACAGTCTCACAATATCGCCTAACATGGCCCAACTGGCGACAATTGAAACAAGCCGGGGTTTTAGGTATCGATCCTCCCAAACGGCCTCCCCAAAGGCTCTACCTCCACGTCCCCTCTGCATAACCGAAGATGGCTGATGCTGGAATGGAACAAATGGATGTCTCAGTGGTGGGGAATTGCTAGCAGAAGCTCTCTAGGCAGCAATGGTTCCTCAACATTCACCGCACGCTTCACAAGATCAGCAAGTCTATGAATCTCTACTGCCTCGAGTCTGCTCCTGATATCCGGGCAAAGTCCCCTAAGAAACTTCCGGATAATCATCAGCTCATCTTCCTGGCTAAAGCGTACATATTGCCTGAAACGTGTGAGTTCGGCCTCATACCTCCGAACAGGTAAACCTCCCTGAATTATCTCCATAAACTTGATCTCCAATCTGTCTCTTGCCTCCAGTGGAAAATACTTTTGAATGAACGCAGTACGGAAGTCATCCCAAGTCTGCTCAAATCTCCTAAACTCCTCTCTACACATAACCACCAATGGCGTCCTTCTTCAGATAGTAAACAGCCACGTCCTTCTTGAATTCTACCGGATAATGAGTTGCAGCGAAGTTCTGTTCGAGATTCTGCAGCCACGCCTCAGCTTCTGGCTGAGCACGTTGTGCATTCAGTGCTTATTCCTGTAAACGGATCATCACGGCCATCAACTCGAGAATAGCTACCAATGCCGGATCTGTCGGAACTGGTGCAGGTTCTGCTGCGGGTGGTGCTTCAGCATGGACTTGTGGAATATCATCAGCGGCAACAGCATGTGCGGCAAGACGATCAGCAGCATGAGCGCGATGATCAGCAGCATGGGCAGCAGTATAATCAGCAGAATGAGCGGGATGATCAGCGTAACCATGATCAAAATTTACCTCTATGTCTGCATAGTGTGGATATGGTGACATAGGCATCGGCATCTGAAGTGGAGGGCTATCATACGATCCCTTAGACGGATCAGACTCAATGCTAGTGCCAGAAGGTGTAGCCTCAAAGCTAGGAGTCGGAAGTGGTGCCAGAGTAGCTTGCGGTGATGAATCTTATGATGATGACATCGGTATCGGTAGATAAGCTCCACCACGTCTGCCTGTCTGAGTGGCATCTGCAGAGAAAGTTCATGGTAAATTTCTACCCAGTTCTATCTATTTCTAAAAGAAGGAACAAACCAGCATATCCTAGTTATCCTTGTGACACATTTTTGACTCAAAAAATATTTGAAACAAATGCCACTCTAGCATCGTAGAACAATGTTCTGATACCACCTTTGTGACACCCCCGATTGTAGATGACCAGAAATGACACGGTCGATGTTCCTCGAAAGACGACCCGAGGTTCACGGAAAAATTCCGATCATCTTAGACTAGCAATCTGAGAACACCAACGCTTCTACCGGATATCGACCAAGGCTTTTCAACACGACCGAGTAACCGATAGTTAGTTCGTCGCAGACAAGGACTAATATCATATGAGTACTCGTGATTTATAAACATCATTTATACATTATTTATTTACTTTTAATCATCTTACAAAGTGTTATAGTTTTACCCTACGGCCTAACGCCCAACAAAATTTTAAGTAAATATACATACGAAATACGTTGCAAGGAAAACAAAATACTACCGCTGGTCGGCCGTTCCTTCTGTCCAAAAAGAAAAAGAAAAGATCTCCCAACTAGTTGTTACATGCACACACAATAATGAGTCGTGAGTAACTAGTTTACTCAGTGAATCTAGTTTACTACACAATCAATAGTACAATCAAACAATCATCAAAGCATAAACATGAACATGCAAGTACTTGAGTTATACTTATGTATATTATTCATCATTGTGAATCTCATTTTATTTATCACTTCCTTGTTACCCGCCCTTCATCACTTTTATTATAATTACAGTATATATACTAAACTCAATAAACCACGATGGCAAACCGAGAGTACTGAGTTAGCATTACCATCATCCTCGAATGTCTTAATGAACATTCAGGACTGCATCGTCATGCAGTAAACGGC
Source organism: Moricandia moricandioides (assembly GCA_905132885.1). Lineage (NCBI taxonomy): Eukaryota > Viridiplantae > Streptophyta > Magnoliopsida > Brassicales > Brassicaceae > Moricandia > Moricandia moricandioides. Next base: position 60,654 of record CAJHQQ010000837.1, on the reverse strand, counting down.
CTCCAGGGTGCGACCCCATCATCGTTTCTTCATGACCTTGTTCCATTCACAGGACGGTAGTGTGGGAATTTAGGGATAGTGATTTCATAATGAATTTTCACTTGATTCTTAATTGCATAATTATTTCATAAATAATGCATACTTGATTTGTAATTATAATTAGTACTTGAGAACAAGTACTAAGAGGTGCCTTAACCTCAGTGTATACTTTCAAATATTTCTTTAAGTGTTAAGTGTTCACACTTATGTAAACACAACACAGTTCATAGGATTATGAGACTTTACTACTTAACTGATATAGTTGTATTCCATTCAATCATACACACTTATGTGATCTGACGCCACATCACCCTAGATTCACCTAGAGATTGGTCTTGAAACTGATTTGGACAAGTCTTGAGTCGTTCTTGTACATGGCTGGACGGACCTGAAATAAGCAGTTCGAAAACATGATCATCCATCCAAACAATTTGGTTCTGAAAAAGGAGTTTGACTTAAATCTAATCAACTCGGTTCAGGGCATAACTTAGCAGTTTATACTAACTCATACTAGAACAGTACTTGATAGGTTTAGACCATAGAGAGCGCGGCTCAGACCAGTACGAGACAAGATCAAATTGAGTTGAGTTCGGTTTAATTCTAGTCAGTTCATAACAACTTAGCTAGCGGGTCCATGAGGTTGATTCAAACTGAAACTAAACAAGGAACCATAAAAAGCCTTTGACAACTGATCCGTGCAGTAGCTTAACCTATCATCAACCGGGTCTATTCAGACTGATTAGACAACTAGGGGCGGAGACCTTACCTGTTTTACTTCAGTGATAGATCAACTTGGTTGCTCACTCTCTTCATGCTAAGATTCTGACCTTCTAACAAAAGAGATCAAGATTTGGATCAACTCAGGACAGAACAGAGCATGGCTTAGGGTTTATATTAGACATGAAACTTCCTTAAAACGGATATGATTAAACTGATCCAACAAACTGATTTAAGGTCTAACCAGTTCATTAATCAAGACTGATAAGTTGTGGACTGATCTCACGAATCTCCAAGACCAGATACAACTTTTCCACACACCACAGTCACTGATTCAAATCACAAGATGGCTAGAAAGGGTCGTCCATGCTCAAATCTCTCTTCTGATTTTGTCTGAATTTTTCTCACAGATTTTTCTGTCTTTCTCTCTTTTTCTGTTTGAACTTTTATGTCTCAAATTTCTCTCTTTCTTTCAGCAACACAACGTGCAATCAGCTCATTGAACGGGTTATATAGCTGAGGAATATTCCAAGCTGAGCGTCTCAGCTTAACACAAAGCAGAAGTGAGAAAAGGACAGCTGGCGTCCTGCTTCACCACACCCAGCCACCACATGCTTCCATTTCCTTCCTTTTAAAAAATGTTTATAAATCATGTGCTTCTCACATGATCTGTCCAACAAGCAAACAAGCAGGCAGCTTGTAATTTTCATGTGACTTTTACTGAGAAAGCAGGCAGACAAGATGGTGAAGGACCATGGAAGATTTATATGGAATTTTAAGAAGCTGGTCGATAATTTTTGGACAGTTTTCGACTACAATTTTTTTGACCTTTGATTCTCGTCCTACTTTGGCTAAACTCGTCCAGATTGGATAAAATTCGACCAAAATAATTAATACTCGACCAAATCTATCAAGGGAAGTACTTTCGACCATAAGTCAATCTCGTCGAGCCATTAATTCATCAGTACAATTTTTATTTTTAATTATGATCGATTAAACTCGAATCTGACTTTTTGGAATTTTCTCGACCAAAATTATATCTGCTCTTGAGGGTCGTTACAGGGAGGGCCCATACCATATTGATTGCTTTTTTGCTCATCAGGAGAGGAAGTCATCATGATTTGGAAAAATCTCCCAAAGCAGAAAAGATGAAAAGTTACAGAAGTGTGGAGTGAATGAGGAGTGAAGGTCATCACTCACTCGTAAGAGTCAACTTGAAACTTACGAGCTGGAGGGCTAACTGTTGGGGTCAAAAACGGTAATCTTGAAATCAACTCCTAGGATTGCTAAGACAATCCTCCAAAGGACACTCATTTCAAACAATCATAGAGAATGAGTTTCGGGACAACGACGAACCATACACATTGTCTGGTTGCCCATGGGCATCTAGGCACGTAAGCATTGTTTAGTCGTCCATGGGCAACAAGAAACGCAATACCGTCTAGTCACCCATGGGCGACTAGACACATAACATGGTCTAGTCCTCCATGGGAGACTATACACGGAACATAGTCTAGAAGCCCATGGGTAGCTAGACATGGAACATAGTCTAGTTGGCCACGGGTGACTAGACACTCAACAATGTCTAGACACCCATAGCCGACTAGACACCCAACAAAGTCTAGTGGACATGTGCGACTAGACCACACCATCTTCATCATCCTCTCCGTTCTATCTCTTTTCCAAAACATCTCTTGTTTTGTCTCGATTGGAGACCTATATAAGAAGAGCAAGACAAAGATCAAGGGGATCCAAAAATTAGGGTTTGGGGGAAGTTACTTTTAGCTTTAGGAGAACATAGGATCTAGGTGGCTACACTAGCGAGTTTGATACTTAGAATGTTTTACTGTTCTGTTTCATCTATTATCCACTGCTGAAGAATTTTTGTCCATCTTGTTTTCAGTGAATATCTGTAAATTTAGCTCTTCTTAATCAATTAAACGCCTTTGTGAAATCTCTTTCGATATCTTGTTATTATCTCTTTTTTTGTCTTCGTGTGGTTACGCAACGAATCTAGGACCTTAAGGAAATTTAGGGTTTCTTGACTTTCCTCCGTTCAATAAAATCGACAGTGCAAATTTTGGTTACCACAGTTTGGCGCTAGAAGGAGGGGGGGGGTCAGATTCTCTAACACTATAATCACCGAATGATCATGAAGCGGTATGTCTAACAAAACCGACAGCGCCACTATCTCTTTCAAGGACAGAGCAAAAGTCGATCAGGCCAACCCTCACAACGATCTCCTTGTCATGTAGTTGAAGATCCAGGATATTGTCGAGATCGGCCGATATTGCCTTCAAAGATACCCTCGAGAGAATGAAAATCAAGCTCTCTTAAATCATTGAGAGTCCGAGCCTGATAGTGGGATTCTCGGGAGAAGCTACCATGACCCTTGGCTCAATTAACCTTGCTGTTAAAGCTAGGAGCATAACCAAAGTCGTGGAATATTTAGTCGTTGATCGCCATGCTTCGCGCAACGCAATCATGGGCGTTCCATGGTTAAATTCCATGGAAGCTATACCTTCGACATACCACTTGTGTGTCAAATTTCCGACTAACTCCAGAATCAAAACAATCTGGGGAGATCGGAAAATATTGCAAGTTTGTTTCGCCGCGGAATTTAAGCGAAAGCATTCAACGGCAGAATTCTGTCGAAAGAGAAAAAGAAATTGACTTCCATCGAAAACTCCCTAGAACAAGTTGAAACGGAAAAATATATTGGCAATTTTGGGAGCGCCGAGTCCTTAGAAGAAAAGCATGAACCAACTTCCGAACCCATTGTGTCAGTATGTCTCGACCTGAAATTCCATGAGCGTTGCGTTGAAATTAGTGCTAACCTTTGCGAGCCCTTGAAAACGGAGCTAATAACCTGTCTGAAAAAGAACCTATACACGTTTCCTTGGGCTGCGGAAGACATGCCAGGGAGCAACATCAACATAACATTTTACGAACGCAATGCATACCCAACTTTCAAACCAGTGAAACAAAAAAAAAAGACGAAATCTGGGACTAGAACGCGCCACCGCAGTCAACGAAGAGGCCAATAAACTCCTAAAAGTCAGATTGATAATGGAGGTCAGATACCCAAACTGGCTCGTAAACCCTGTTGTGGTCAAAAATAAAAACGAAAAGTGGTGAGTTTGCGTTGATTTCACCGACCTCAACAGGGCATGTCCTAAAGATAGCTTCCCACTACCACACATCCATCACTTGGTAGAAGCAACGGCAGGGAACGAACTCCTATCTTTCATGGATATTTTCTCGAGATAGAACCACATTATGATAAAGCCCAACGATCGTGAGAAAACTGCTTTCATCACAGATCGCCGCATCTATTGTTACAAAGTAATGCCTTTTGGTCTCAAGAGCGAAGACATGAATTATCAATGACTCGTAAACCGCACGTTCTCCAAGCAACTTGGAGAAACTATGGAACTTTACACTGATTATATGCTCGTAAAATCTCTCAAAGGAAGCAATCACGTCGCCCACCTGCATGAATGCTTCGAAAGACTAAACCTGCATAACATGAAACTAACCCGGCCAAATGCAGGTCCGCTGTGGCATCAGGGGAGTTCCTCGGATATCTAGTCACGTATCATGGAAGCAAAGCTAAACAGAAATCAATGGACTGATCGAAATGGCCTCTCCAAGGACAATGCGAGAAGTGCAAAGGTTAACAGGGAGAGTTGCAGCACTTAATCGCGTCATCTCGCGATCAATGGACAAATGCTTACCCTTCTACAACAACTTAAAAGGGAACAAAAAATTTGAGCGGTCCGTGGAATACGAAAAATCTTTCCAACAGTTAAAGCATTACCTAACCACTCCCCCAGTTCTTACAAAACCCGACGGAGGGGAGCCTTTATTTCTTTGCATCACAGAATCCACGACGGCGGTAAGAAGCGTTCTCATCACAGAAGAACGCAGCGAGAAAAAACCAATATTTTTACGTAAGTAAAACCTTGCTGGATGCCGAGACGTGGTACCCTGTAATGGATAATTTGGCACTCACCGTCGTGATCTCAGTGAAAAAACTGAGACCGTAATTCCAGTCGCACATGATTGTAGTCCTCACATCGTTCCCGGTACGAACGATTTTTCATAGCCTTAGTCAATCAGAGAGGCTAGCAAAGTGGGCAGTCGAACTAAGTGAATATGATATCAAGTATCGAGCGAAAACTTGTGCAAAGTCGCAAGTATTCGCCGATTTCTTGGTAGAACTCCACACGGAGGGCATCAAAAACCATGAACCAAATTCGACATGGACCCTTCATGTCGACAGATCTTCATCCAAACAAGGCTCGGGGATTGGAAATCGACTCACACCATTGAATGGGGAAGTGTTGGAGCAATCATTTAGACAAATTTTCACGCTTCAAACAATGAAGCTGAGTAAGAAGCTCTCATCGTGGGTTTGTGGCTAGCTAATGGTCTCAAGATACGTAATATCCATTCATATTTCGATGCCCAACTAGTAGGAAACCAACACAGCGGGGAGTACGAAGCAAGAGACGAGAAGGTGGATGCATACCTAAAACTCGTCCAAAATCTAGCTCAGAACTTCTATCAATTTTCTTTCACTCAAATTCTCGGTGCGGAAACCGTTCAGGACGACACCCTAGCGGCCTTATCTTCAAGCTCAGATCCATGTCCCAGAAGAGTAATCCAAGTGGAATTGATAGAGCATCCAAGTATCGGGCCACCGGTCATCGTAAACCAAATCAACTAACAAGATGATGTCGACAATGACATCGAGCCTGAGGAAAATACGGAACAATCCGAGTATAGTTTGGATAAGCCCAGGATGGAAAAAATCCTAGAGTAGATCTCCAACGGGACGCTCCCCGAAGAAAAGTGAGCGGCCCGAAAAAATGAAAAATACACGCACCAACAATCCATCAACCCGTAGAAGTAATCTCGTCAATTTCAGCGTCATACCTGTTCATGCGGTGGTCGATGGACATCGTCGGTCGTATGAATAAGTCCAAACAGAAATGCTTTCTCCTAGTCTAAGCAGATTTCATCTCAAAATGGGTCAAAGCAGATTCATACGTGAGCATAAAGGACACCTAAGTCGAAGTGTTTTGTGAAATAGTAGCAAACAACAGATCTCAGTTCATCTCGACTAGATTCGAAGCGTTCTGCAAGAAATGGAAAATATGACTAACCAAGTCGACTACTAGATACCTGCCAGGTAACGGCCAGGCCAAAACTATTAAAAAACCCGTCCTAGATGGGCTTAAGAAATGCGTAGACGCGAAAGAGGGTCGATGGGCCGAAGAGCTCGAAGGGGTCTTATTGCCCCGTCAGAAGAATCCAAGATGAGAAACAAGAGAAACCCCATTCTCCCTTATCTATGGATCACAATGAATAATCCCGACGGAATTTGAGCTCTCCGGAATCCACGGGAGAGTACTCCCAGAACGTGAAGACTTGAACAATCTGATGCTATTAGACGATTTTGACCTCAACAATGAGTGTCGGGATGAGGCCCTTGTGTGTATTCCATATTATCGAAAGCGGCCGCAAAGTAGTACAACTCGAACGTACGTAGCCGCAGATTCAATGAAGGGGACTTAGTCCTACGCAATTTTTGTAGAACACCGCAGAAAACTCGGAGCAAACTAGAAAGGGCCGTACAAAATCATAAAAATTGTCCGAACAGGTGCATACAAAATCTCCAACATGCAAGACGTCATAGTTCCGAGAACCTGGAACGCGATGCACCTCAAGAAATACTATCACTAAAAAATTGCGTCACAACAAAATGAACTACGAGACAGCTTGAACCCCGAAAGGGCTACGTAGGGGTCAGCTGTCCCCCTCTCTAAAAAAAAGGGGAGTGGGTACATATTTGTATACTTGTACACTTCCATTTTATTCTAAATATCCGCTTTCTCAGACTCGATATTTTAAAAACAATGCCAGCAATTCAGAAAACGCGGACACACTTACAATAATTCTCGTTAACCTCTCATACAAAGTAACACTTCGAGGCTACAAACAAGCAAACGAAACGCTTAAAACAACGTCCAAGAAACAACAAACAATTTTTTTAAAAAATATCTGTATTATCAAACCTATTCAACAATCGATAAACTCTTCAAGCCCGCAAATGTTCAATCCAGAACTGTGGAAACCAAAGTAAAACCAACCTTCCGCATCGCGAGACGTCGAAAACGCTTGAAGAAACCGTTTTTTAACAAAATACCTTCCTCGATGAAACCTCCATCTCGGAAGCCCAAACAGTCATATGCACTAACACCTTCTCAAACACATATTCTTCGCGAAGACTCAAAACGGTAACATCTATCATCATGTTTGTTTCTGATCACAAAAAATTGCTCTAACTTCCTAATCAGACTAAGCCATCTCCACCCATAGAGATAGCTCTCCAACATCCGACACAAGGATAATAGCGCGCAATAAAAGAAATCTGAAATTTTCGTCAGCACTCCCAGACTACTTAGAAATTGTATTTGGAAAGATGCTCGGTTCCCGATCAAAGCAAGTCGAACAAACCGAGAACTCAATGCAGACTTCAATATCGAGATGGAACCAGGTCGAAAACACTACGAGTAATGTAAGCCGAAATAGTCACACCAAACTCTAAACAGTTACTATGCCTAGGTTGTGCCCTAATCCCATCACACTGGTCTCGAACATCTTAAGGCATGATATCAAATTGATACGAGATCCTAAAACATGTCTCTTCGCTAATTTTCGTACGTTCATACGTCTTCACAAAATAAATTGTTTTCAAAACTTTCGCCAAAAACTAACGATGAATGTGACGATTCGCAAAGAGTTAGATATAAGATGACAACTTGTATTCTTCCCTTTGCACACACTCTTACGCTTTCAAAACATAATGTACCGTTTATCAAAAAAGGTTGTTTATTAATAAAGGCCGCAGAGATTTAAAGCCACAGACGGCCAGTCCTGAAAACATAAAGCATGGTTACACACGGCCAAATCAAACATATGCAGAAAAATTAAAATCAAACGTCCCGAACGGGACTATAACCTTACTCATCCGCGAGAGATGTGGCATCTTCCTCGTCTATCGTGTCACCAGGGATTGAAGCCGAGTGCCTGTGCCATTTTTGACCATGTCGCAAAGCTCAACGGCCACAGGATCCTGCCCCTTGACGATATCCAAAGGCGGCGTAAGAATGCACTCGAACTTCAGATCACCGAAGATCAAATCGAAATCTCCCTCTACGCCTGCTAGTTCCGCTTTACGAGCAGACAGTCTAGCCTCTTCAGCCTCTAGATATGGAGCTCCCTTTCCCGAATGTAGGTGGATGCCCCCTCCAATAACCGCCAAAGCAAGATCCCTTTGTGAACATCAACCAAGGAGTCAAAGGAACAAGCAACCCTCGCTAAGCGAATGTGAAACTTGGGCTTAGCCTCTGCGACCCTGCAGCTCGACGAGCCTTCAACATTGCCAATCTGACGCTGCAGACAACGCAACTTCGAAGACTTGGCCTTCCTAGCCTTCTTCTCCTTGAGTAAGGAACTCTATGTCTTCTCGAGATCCTTGTCTAACTCGCTAATCCGACTCTCCAACCTCGATACCTCGAGAGAATGGAATTCCTTGATAGCTCCCAACTTCGCCTCAAGCATTGATGATCAATCTTTTGATTAAGAAAGCTTTTCAAAAGACGCTCGAGCTATGATCCGCAGTCGTTAATGTTCCCGTCGATCAAAGACGCAAACTGCACGACAAAGATGAATGAGAAAAGATCTAACACACTGAAAAATAATTTTAAAGCAAACCTTGGTGTGGAACGGCGTTATCAAACTCGAACAAGAAGCCCCTAGAGGTGAAGGCCCGATCTCACTTCCTCTGACGCATCTCCATTTCTTAGCTTTCTCGGGGTTTGCACAATCCCTCTTACGACCCTTCGGCGCAATATGGGAGTGGCACTAAGGGCACATAACCCCAAGACAGTTTCTCTATTGGCTGAAGGAGGAAGCATCGACTAAGGAGCTTATTCAGTATCGGTAACAGAAACCAGAGTCGTAGAAGAACATGTCGGCTGTGGCGATACCTCTGCCGCAGTCACTCCACCATCAGGAACAATTAGAGAGGAAGATGGCAACTCGGAAAAGAGGTTAAAGGCAACAGTCGGGATGGAGGGGTCCACCAGATCAACATGGACGGAGCTCGCCCCCCTCGGCATCACGGCAAGTCAGCTCCTCCCAAAAAGGAAGGTACTCGGTCACGTGAATTGGAATGCCACCAGGCGAAGGAGATTTCGACGAACTCGCTTGAAGGGAAGGGCCCATCCCATATTGATTGCTTCTTTGCTCATCATGAGAGGAGGTCATCATGATTCGAAAAAAGTTCCCAAAGCAGAAAAGATGAAAAGTTAGAGATGTGTAGAATGAATAAGGAGCGAAGGTCATACACTTATAGAAATTTTTCCACAATTACAATGATCGATAAAATATTTGCGATTATATCGCAAAATATTCCTGGCCGCAGAGTCCAAGTAAACGCACATCACTCACTCGTAAGAGTCGCACTTGAAACTTACAAGCTGGGGGGGCTAACTGTTGGGGTCAAAAACGGTAATCTTGAAATTAACGCCTAGGATTGCTAAGACTATCCTCAAAAGGGAACTCATTTCAAACAATCATAGAGAATGGGTTTCGGGATGACGAAGAACCGCACACATTTTCTGGTCGCCCATGGGAATCTAGACATGTGTCCACGGGCGACTAGACACTCAACAATATCTAGCCACCCTAGTCGACTACATGGTTGGTTTATAATTTTGCAGAACCAACATCATATAAACTTATGAGGAATGATTTCTCCGAAAGAAATCGTAAAAGTTGATAAATCAGCCTGAAAGGGTCTACAACTCGATAAAAGCTTACTTACAATTTTAGACGAGAATGAACCCAATTGAAATGACGTTCTACCAAATTTTTGCAAAAGATAAATGGAAAAGAAGATAATTGTCTAGTATTAGTATAATTATGGAAAATTGAGAAGATAAGGAAGATTTTCGCGGAAGATAATAAGTTCGAATCAGGGGCAAAAAAATGAAATACGGCTGACCTTGGAGACCTATATAAAGAAGAGCAAGACAAAGAGCAAAGGGATCCAAAAATTAGGTTTTGGGGGAAGTTATTGTTAGCTTTAGGAAAACTTAGGATCTAGGCGGCTAGACTAGCGAGTTTGATACTTAGAACGTTTCGCTGTTCTGTTTCTTTTATTCTCCACTTTTGAAGAATTTTCGTCCATCTTGTTTTCGGTGAATCTCTGTAACTTTACTTCGTCTTAATCAATAAAACGCCTCTGTGCAATCTCTTTCGATATCTTGTTATTGTCTCTTTTTCGTATTCATGTGCTTATGCAGGGAATCTGGACCTTAAGGAAAGTTTGGGTTTCTTGACTTTCCTCTAATATTAAAATTGACAGTGCAAATTTTGGTTCCCATAGGGTCTGCTCTAGAAACCCAAATACAGATGAGTATCCCCTTCTAGTGCTCGAGTGGCCAGCAACGTAGGAGTTAGCGAAGCCTGTGGGAATCTCAACTATCGAAGAAGAAGTAACCTGTATGACCTCCATCATCAAATACCTGGAAAGCGGAGAATCGCGTGAAAGCATAAGAATCCAAAAGCAGGCAGCAATATACTGCATATCTCAGGAAATGATGTTCAAGAGATCATTTTTTTTTTTGCCCTTATTTACAATGCATCACGCCGAGGCCGGCCGAAAGAAAACTCAAAGAAACTCAAGAGGGAGAATGCGGCTCCCATTCGAGCGGCCGAAGCCTGGTACTGAGAGCTAGAAGAGCCGGCTACTATTTGGGAAAAATAACCCAGCAGGGAAATCCTCCAGCCCCAAACAGAACACCGGCCTCCAGGTTCCTACCTGGAGAAATTCCTACCAAGATTCCTGCTACCGTCCCTTCCTCCGGGTAAAGTGGAAGTTTTCTACTTAAGGGGATCATTCCATTTTCCGAATATGGAAGATTTAACCTAACAAACCGACGTTTACTCGACTATATAAGGGGAGCCAAAACCCTAGAACAAGGGATCGACATCCAAAGACTAAGAGATTAGAGCTAGGCCGCTAGAACTAGGGTTTATACACCAGAAGATTTAGTTCCTGCTCATATGATTAATAAAACATCTCTTTCAGGAAAATGAGAAACAAGTGACGTTGATTCCTAACTCAGGTTCGCCCCATGCAGCCTCTGTAGACGCCAACTGTCAAAGGGAACGGTGTCCAACGTCCTCCACCATTGAATGGAGACTCCGCAATAGGGAACAGTACCGAAAGGAAGACCCAAATATACATCGTGGAAGATAGTGATTCTGATATGAATGTTGAGGAGGAGACACCAGAAGGAATCACGACAATGGGTTTCACTCTAAAAGATTTGACACTATCCAATCCATGGTAGAAAGTCTCCCAGGAGTAATTGTCCCAATTTGGAGGAGCTATCCCAACTCATACGCTGGTACCCCCTTTGCGGACGAGATCTCCCCAATAGAGATACCAAGGAAATTTTCCTTCCCCAATATGAGGATGTATGACAGCAATAGCGATCCATATAATCATGTTGCTCAATACGAGCAATGGGTGCTCAATTTAGTAATCCATATGGAATTGATAGAAGCAACCATGTGCAAAGGTTTTGGCTCAACCCTGATAGGGCCCGCCCTGCAGTGGTATATCAACCTACTGAATGGATCCATACGCTCCTTTGTAAGCCCCATCGATTGTTGGGGTTAAAATCGGTCACGACAGAAACAATGCTAGAAAACTCCCGAGAAAAAATTCTTATCTAAAAAGAAGTAAAGATCTAGGACAAAAGCTTCGTGTAATTTAAAAGAAAGAAGTTAAACGACAAGTTCTCGGATATGATGGTCCGATCAAAACAAACGATTGTTGGGGTCAACAACAATCATCTCGAAATCAACGTCTAAAATTTTGTTTCTGTGTGAAAGCTTTCACGACAACATCTTGACAAAAGTTTCCGAGCAAAGGACTCAAGAGAAATGGAGCACGAGACAGAACAAGTAGTGCAATTCGCCGAACGGGCAAGTCGAGTTGGACAGAGCAAGCAGTCCAACTCGCTCGTTCAGCGAGTTGGACCAAACAAGCAGTCCAACTCGCTCGTTCGGTGAGTTGGATCGAACATAAACCAGATCTTATTTGTTCCGTTGAACCTCTGCGGATCCACCCCTTGTTTTGTCTTGATTGGATTTATCGTTGAGACTTTACAATAAAAACTGTGAAGACTCATTTTCCTGAAAGAAGTTCATGGTTATCGTATAAATGGCAACGGTTAACTCAACACCAAAGTTTTCTAAACTATATTAGAAGTGTGAACTTCCTAGCTAAAGCGACGTCTTATCATTAAACGTTAACGTAAAAACGTTTAAGTCGAAATACAGACTAAAGAGGTCTAGAACGTGGCTAAAGACCTATTTGCGATTTCATACGAAATTGAGCCCAGCAATGTTATGACGGTGTATCTTTACTCGCAAAAGAAGACAAATCTCGCGAAATCGAAAGATAAATGTCAAAAAGGAATATTTCCAAGATAATGATGAAGATCCAGATAAAAAGGAATATTTCCAAGAAGCGATAAACTCGACCTAGGGGTAAAAAAAAAAGGAAAGAGGAACCGACCCAGAAGGCATATATAAGGGCAGATGATTCTAAAGGCGCAAGGATCTGAATATTAGGACCTAGAGAAGCTCCTTTAGCTTATAAGAACTTAGAACTTAGATGGCTAGACAGACAAAGTTATACTCAGACGTTTCTCCATCTTTGTTCGACGATTCTGATTTCCTTAGACTCTACAACTCATTCCACTTAGAAACCCTAAGCTTTATTCTCAACAAGCTCGGTTTCTCTGGCAGTTCGATCTCTTGGTCCATTATTTTAATTGAAATAAGTCTGACTTTATCCTCGAAATGGGTACGTAGGCAGCCTTTCTTAAGATCCAGTCCCTAATCTTTCAAACCTTTTTCGTCTTTTTCATCTATTGCTGAGCGAGTTGCAGCCACATAGGTGGTAAAGCTAGCAAACTTAGTCTCGTTTTACTGCTTATGTTATATGAATTCCTTTGTGATCCTGTTTCCAAACAAGCTTCATCTACGCTTTTGTCTCTCGAGCGCTCGCACGCAAATTTGAAATAAAGAACTATTGTTTTCTAAATTCGTTTTGTTATGTTTTCATGTTTTCCCAATTTTACTCGACTACTTGTCTGTGGCTCTCGCAGAGAATCCGGGACCTAAAGGAAAGTTAGGCTTTCTTGACTTTCCTTAATTTATGGAAATCGACGGTGTGAATTTTGGTTTTCTGGAAAAACGAATGACAATACTGCAGCTCACAACAACGCTGGTAAAAAAACTCCAGCAGTGACTGCTCCCATCGCCAACGCTTATGCAAACACCGCAGTGCTTGAAAAATCGAAAACCTAGTCGCGACTTTACGCCACTGGCGAAGCACCAAAACGAGCCCGCGGATTCTCTCACAAAACAGAAAGGGCAACGATAAAATCTATTAAACCCCACAAATTTCGTCTCATTACTGAGTTGGAAAAATCTCAGCGCATAAGGGTTCGACCAAAAGACGTTTTTTGAAAACTTTTTGGAAAAATAAAACTTGCTCTCCCAGAAATTTCGGAGAAACCCTAGGTTACTCACGGAGAAAGGAAGCAAAGTAATTCAGGTGCACAACCCCCACTGTTGTACTTCTTCCAAACAATTTTTGAAGAAACGAAGTTGATCTCTATTAAATCACTCAAAACCTAAAACGGCTGACGAAAACTAAACTAAGCAAAATGAGAGATCTTATTCCTCACTGCTAAAACATTTTCTGAAACCTAAGATTTTGTAAAAATTCAAGCTTCGATTCTACATGACATATTCAGCGAATTCGCGATGATTGTCACTTAAACTTACTTTGGAAAAACTACTAAAAATTCCCTCGAATCAATCTTGCGGAAACGAGAAAATATCCGATTAAGTTGACTCCCGATAATTAAGCTCATCACAGCCAAAGTTTCAAGGATAAAACCCATAAACAAAATTTGGGGAACAGCCACAAAACGTGAGTTTTCGAAAAAAATGGCTCTCGTACAGCCAAACTCGAAAACACGCTTACATAACGACTTTCGTAAAATTAAACTCAACAACATTTTACTTAACAGCATTCATAAAATCAAACTCGACAATATTTTATGAAACATCGTTCGCAAAGTGAAACGAATTAGCCTTCTATGATAGAACTTTCGTAGAAAAATTGAAAACATTTACAAAACAGACGGGTGAGTTGGACCAAACAAGCTTTCCTTTGGATCACCTTTTTGTTCTCCTTTGAATCCCGAACAAAAATATTTCCGTTTTGTCTCAATCAGAGTTTCTGTTGAGATTTTACGATTAAAACAAGTTGCACTCACACCGTCTAACTCGCCCCGATGGGCAGTTGGATTTATTCCCTACAACTCGCCTCATGGCGAGTTGGGCAAACCCTGATGAGTTCTCCTTTTTGTTCTCTGTCAAATATCAATCGAAAGGCTTTTCGTTTCATCTCAATCAGAGTTTCCTTTGAGATTTTACAACAAAAACAAGTAAGACTTCCCCAAACTACTTGGCTTGCTCCTACTCGCCCTCTTGGGCATCCTACTCCCCCTTACCTCCATGTTTGCGTTCTCCTTCAAATCTCCATCGAAACATCTCTTGTTTCATCTCGATTGGAGTTACCTTTGGAGCTATACGATAAAAACTGCAAAGACGTGTTTTCTCGTATGAATTCAAATTGATCGTATAAAATGGCAACAATTAACTTAAACCTTAGTCGCCTCAACTATACGAGTAATTTGAACCTTTTTATAAAAACTGAGATCGTATCTAAGGTATTCTTTCCAAGCAATCGTTAAAACGTTTAAGTCAAAAAAAACAGCCCTAAAAGGTGTAAAACACGACTAAAAGCCCACTTATGATTGTTGACGAAATCGAGCCCAATAATATTTTGACGATCTATATTTTATTTTTGGGAGAAGATAAAAGTCAAGTTCGGAAGATAATCTTCAAGTTTCAAATGATAAAAACCAATACCAAAAAATATGGATCGACGAACCAAAGCCGCAAGATAGGTTCAAGCCTAAACGCGGTCAGGAAGAACTGATATTTTTACTATTCTTAAAGGACGTACAGACACGAGAAGAGGAAGGGGAAATGAGCAGGTAAAACGAAGAAGAGGTGAACCCAAACCTTCGAGAAAACTAAGGTATGTCCGACTTGGAAGTTTTTGAAATCAGACTTGGAATTTTCGTAGGAAGGTACTAAGAAATAAAAACGCTTCAGAGATCTCCATAAAACTTTAAGGAACTTAGGATCTAGGAGAGCAGTCTAGCGAGCTAGGTCTTAGGCATTTTCCTGTCTCGATCTATTGTTTTGTGACTGTTCAGGCATATCTTACAAACCAATCGAAACTCTCGGAAAACCGAGAAACGATCACCACGCATACTCAGATCGCTTCCTAAAGAACTAGAAACGTGAATGTCGTCTTAAAACCGACTGGTTCCTAGCAATTTTCTTAAAATCGACATATTCTAGTCGTCAACCCGAAACTCACCAAGTCACAATCCTAGCGTCGTCTTTAAACCAACCTGGATTGTCGATCATCCCAATCTTCAAAAGAAAAAACGTACACAACCCTTCAAAATATCGGTTCACCCATTTTCTTTCATAAAAAAGGGGAGGGAGTAGATACGTATACTATACTCGTATACTTCCATACTTCAAATGTTTTTTTTGTCTCGGCGTCAAGAAAACGCTTTCGACAAAGCAAACTCTCGCAACAGTACACAGAAAATCATTTAGGCAATGTGATACCTCATAAAACTGATCATCCATTACTTTCGTATAACTATAACATTTTATACTGAAGAGCCTACGGGAAAACAAGATCGGGGTCATGAAAATAACTCGTAATGCAGAAAAGAGAATAAGGAAAACACATTCCTCGTTCGCAAATGTCACAAGTAATTTGCGAGAGACATTCTCAGTTTACTTCTATGCTACTCTCTCCTTGTAAAACTTACGCAAAACATCCTTCGTATAGCCACACCAATTTATGCGAAGAAACTTTCGGGAACGAAAGTAGCAAGTTTTACGGAGGAGTGTTTTGGACGATTTACGTATAGCTAAAAACAAAGTCATATGACTCGTCTCTCAACAAAAAAACTAAACTTTATCTCTTCGCACTACGATCTTACAGATCTCATTTTTAGCCATGCGGCTTGCTGGCTTCTTCCTCCCATCTCCCTCGGTTCCGTTCGAGCAGGCAATCATCTCGCACGGGTTCTTTGTCGAGCCTCTTAGGTTTTTTCTTCATCATACGAAAACAAAACAATTTTTGTACGACTATAGGAAACATTATATGAAACATTCATCGTATAACTGATACCTAAAGTGGAAAATCATTTCTAACACCATTCGCCATCTTAGCATGGAAAACTCTGACTTGGCCCATCAATCTCGAAAAAACGCTCTTTGGCGCTCAACCAATTACGCCTTCCGATAAAGTCTGAACCAGAATTCGGCATCCTCTGGGACAATTCTAAACTAACATGAAATTAATGTTAACACGAACGTGCCATGGTCTAATCCGTGACCAGCAACGTCCTCGGCTATGCGTCTGAACACATCCTTCAGACCGAGCCAATATGTTTGAGTGACCACTGCTCCATCCAATCACTTAACAGCAAATCGATAATCCACGATTAGTCCAAAAACGCCAAGCGAAAATAATTCGTATAGCCCAGAATCGGAAATCATACGATAAATTCTCAATATCGAAACTTAGTTTTAACCACCAAATGGTTAACGGTAAACTTAAACTTGTCGACAAGCGACCAAGTTCAATATGTTCCGCAGTTTACTCTAAACCCACAACGTTGTACAAGTAAAAAGCAGCACATAAGGAAAATCTCGTAACAAAGCTCCTAAAGCTATATGAAACATCCTTAACTATACAAGAAATAAATATCGGGGGACGGCTCTTCATTGGTCCTAATTCCTCACTAACAAATAAAACAATTTAACGTTCGAACAGGAACAACAGTTTTGGCTGTGAACATCCACAAACAAAACAAAACGTTTCTCTGCCGTAAGGTTAAAGGAAAACCCTTGCGATGCAACACGTCTTCAAGCCCGCGAACATTTCAAGCACGAAATGCGGCATACGGAAGAAAAACTCAACCTTCGACGCAGCGAGACGTCGCTGACGCTCGAAGAACTGTTTTTCGTCAAAACTTTCCGAAACAGAATGCTCACCTTAAAACAGTCCATCCGCGACTATAAAACACACACCTTCTTAAACACGTATACTTTGTGAAGATTCAAAATTGGTAATATCTACCTATAAGTTTGTTGCTGATCACAACAAACTCTCAACGTCCTAAACACACTAAGCCATCTCGTAGAGATAGCTCCATAACACCCGACACAAGGGTAGTAGCGCTATTAAAGAAATCCAAAATTTTGGTCAGAATTTTCGAGAGACTTAAAAATTGTCCCCGAAGAGATGCTCGATTCCTACCATACAAGTTGTATAAGCCGAGAACATATCGTGGACTTTAAAGTGGGATGGAATCAGGTCGAAAGTGACAGGGGAAACATAAGTTGAAGTAGTCGTCGCACCCCTAAAATCGTGATTATACCTAGGTCTTACCCTAAACCCAGCACACTAGTCTCCAACATCTCTAGGCATAGTATCAAACACCCTGATAGGAGATCCAAAAATTTGTCTCTTGGCTAATACTCAAATGTCTTAAGAAATCCAGAAAGTTTACACTCTGCAAAAAACTCTCGAAACAGACCACGAGTATGGCAGTTCACCCAGAGTTAGATTATGAGATGACAAGTCATACTCTTCCCTCTACATTCACACGAATACAAACGCGCTCTTAAAACACGAAACACAATTGATTAAAAAAGAAGTCGCAAAGCGGCTGGGATCTGAAGCCACACGCTGTCGGTCCCAAAAACATAAATACAGCCACACCCGGCCAAAGTAAACGGCCTACGAGGCTAGTCTCAAGGATTACAAAGGTCCAATATACAATGAAATCGGCAGAAACATTCCCGATAATCTCTACACGACACATAGCTAATCATACTCGAAAACAAGACGTAAGAACCTTATCTCTGGAACAAACTATGAAAGGCTTGATCCCTTTTACTAGGGTACGTAGGCAGCCTTCACAAGGCACAGCCCCAATCCTACTGCATTCCGCTCTTGGTGGAGTGAGTAGACCACTTTCAACGGACCTTCTCAACCATTGCTTCCTCCTTACTTACCAAACCTGCAAAACCGCTCGCTAGAGCCTCACTATTCTAACAAGCTATGGGAGCTAACTCTCTGGGTCAAAATCGGTCACGACAGAATCAATGCTAGAAAACACCCGAGAAATATTTCTTATCTAAAAAGAAGTATAAATCCAGGACAAAATCTTTGTGTAATCTAAAAGAAAGAAGTTATACGACAAGTTTCCAGCTCGCCGAACGGACGAGTTGGACTGAGCAACGAGTCCTATTTGCCGAACGGGGGAGTTGGACCAAACAAGCAGTCCACCTCGCCCGTTCAGCGAGTTGGACCAAACATAAGCAATATCTTATGCCTTCGGTTGAACCATGGCAGATCCACCCCTCTTTTTGTTTCAATCAGAGTTATCGTTGGGACTTTACAATAAAAACCGCGAAGACTCATTTTCCCTAATGAAGTTCATGGTTATCGTATAAACGGCAACGGTTAACTCAACACCACAGTTGTCTAAACTATACGAGAAGTGTGAATATCCTAGCTAAAGCGACGTCGTATTATTAAACGTTCTTTCGAAGAAATCGTAAAAATGTTTAAGTCAAAATACGGCCCAAAGAAGCCTATAACGTGTCTAAAGACCCACTTGCGATTTCATATGAAATTGAGCCCAGCAATGTTATGACGACTTATCTTTACTCGCAGAAGAAGATAAATCTTGTGAAATCGAAAGATAAATGTCAAGTTTCCAAGATAATGATGACGATCGAGATAAAAAGGAATGTTTCCGAGAAGCGATAAGCTCAACCTAGGGGCAATAAAGGAAAGAAGAACCGACCAATAAGGCATATATAAGGGGAGATGAAGCTAAAGGCACAAGGATCCGAAGATTTGGACATAGGAAGCTCTGTTAGCTTATAAGAACTTAGAACTTCGGTGGCTAGAAGGACATAGTTATACTCGGACATTTCTCCATATTTGTTCGAAGATTCTGATTTCCTTAGACTCTACAACTCATTCCACTTAGAAACCCTAAGCTTTATTCTCGACAAGCTCAGTTTCTATGACTGGCACTCGATTACCAGACGAACTTGCTCTGGCAGTTCGATCTCTTGGTCCACTCTTTTAATTGACGTCCGACTTGATCCTCGAAAGGGGTACGTAGGCAGCCTTTCTTAAGGTCCATTCCCAAATCCTTCAAACCTTTTCGTCTTTTTGTCTATTGCTGAGCGAGTTGCAGCCACATAGGTTTCTCTCGACATAGGTGGTAGAGCTAGAAAACTTAGCCTCGTTATATTTCTTTTGTTATATGAATTCCTTTGTGATCCCGTTTCCAGACAAGCTTCATATACGCTTTTCTCTTTGGGGCGATCGTACGCAAATTCGAAAAAAAAGATCTAGTGTTTTCTAAATCCATTTTGTTATCTTTTCATGTTTTCCAAGTTTACTCTATTACTTGTCGTTGGCTCTCATAGAGAATCCGGGACCTAGGGGAAAGTTAGGGTTTCTTGACTTTCCTTAATTTATGGAAATAGACAGTGTGAATTTCGATTCTCACACCGATGAGTTCCTGGAACAGTTCACAAGCAGCAGGAGCCTGGAGAAAATATTTGATGACCTCTATGAGATCCTCCAGCATCGAGCCGAATCTCTGCACAGCTACATAGCTCGCTTCAATCAGGAAAAGGTAGCAATCCCAAGATGCAACTCCTCAACAGCAATCTTGGCCTTCAAGAGAGGTCTACTCCCTGATGAAGATCTCTATAAGGAGCTGACCAAATACCAATGTTAGATCATGGAAGATGTGATATATCGGGCCTGGGCGCAAGTAAAATGGGAAGAGGACGTCACAAGACGATCCAAAGCTCAACAAAAGCAGGATGAGAAGACGGTCAGACATGATAAAACTGATCGAGATGAGAAATCCTGTCAGAAATCGGAAAAAAGGCAAGAAATAAGAATGGGCGCAGGTATCAGAACCGGACAATGGAGAAAGCCCAAAGATAACAGTGTCCACATGGCGAGATATCTCCCATCTCTCAATCTCAAAACTGGAGTTGGTTCTGAGGCAGATGGGCCAACAGGTCAACTGGCCGCATAAAATGAAAGCACCAGATTCCTTCCAGAACCTTAATCGGTGGTGTGACTTCCATAGTGACCACGGTCATAAGACGGAAGATTTCCGCACATTAAGGATGGAGGTTAACGAACTATTAAAGAAAGGGTGCCTCTGGGAGTTCCTCTCTGATAAAGCTAAGAGCCTTCTCGATAAGAAAGCATCTAATTAACCCACTGGAGTTGCTCCTGCCTCGCCGCCTCATAGAGTCATTAACGTCATCTCTGGCGGCTCAAAAGTAAGCAGCGTAAGCCACTCTGGCGCAAAGAAGAACACCAGAAACGCCAAAAACGATCAAGAATCTGGAAGACCAAAGTGTCTGCTCCTAGGACTAGACAAAATCAGCTTCACATCCAAGGAACAAGAGAGAGTTCTAGCTCCCCACGACGAATCTCTAGTCATATCGCTCATTGTAGCAAATTGTTTTGTAAGAGAAGGATATTGGTCTATAACGGAAGCTCCACCAACATCGTCTTCGAGACAGCCTATCATGATTTTGGTCTTTGACTCGAAAAGTCACTCCACTCATAAGCTTCAGAAGAGAAGTCAAGCAGACCACATGAGAAGTCATTCTCCTAGTATATTTTGGAGGGATCAACATGCCGACTAGGTTCCTTGTCGTCGACTGCAAATCATCCTACAAAATGATACTCGAACTCCCTTGGATCCATGATATGGGGGTCGTCCACTCGACACTCCACTGGATGGTTAAATTTCCTACACTTTGGGGCACAATGGAAACCAGGAGATCAGGATAATGCCGGATCCTACTATCAGACAACCCTGATGGGTACGAACAAGGTTATTACCAATTACAGAATAAGCCCACAACCCCGCATACAAAGGAGCCGGAGCCGGAGCTCGAAGAAATGGACGAAGTACCTTTGGTCGAAGGAGTTCCAACCCGTAATCTCAAGATAAGTTCCAAGCTCATTTTGGGAATAAGAAGAAGAATGATAGATTTCCACAAATCCAATTTCCATTGTTTCGCTTGGTCCCACGTGGATATGCCAGAAAATTATCCAGAGATCATCTTGCATAAACTACAGGTCGACCCCCTACATCAACCTATCAGGAAAAAAGGAGGAAGTTCGCTCCAGAAAGGGACACAATCATAAATGAAGAAGTTAAGAACTTTCTAAATTCTGGATTCATCAGAGAAGTACAATATCCTGAGTGGCTGGCCAACGTGGTGGTGGTTAGGAAAAACAACGGGAAATGGTGAGTCTGTTTATATTTTACAAATATCAATAAATCCTCCCCGAAACACCCATTTCCCATGCCTCATATCGACAAGCTCGTCGATGCCACAAAAGGAAATCAGTTCATGATTTTCATGGACGCGTTCTCCGGTTACAACCAAATACTCATGCACCCGGAAGATCAAGAGAAAACCTCCTTCATGACCTCTAGAGGCATCTATTGCTACAAAGTAATGCCCTTTGGATTCAAGAATGTTGGGTCCACCTACCAGAGACTGGTTAACATGATGTTTGCGGACAAGATCGGCCAGACTATGGAAGTTTATATAGATGACATGCTTGTCAAGTCCATGGAAGCTGAGACCATATCACGCATTTGCAGAAGGGCTTCATTACCCTTAGAAAGTATTGTATGAAGCTTAATCCCACGAAGTGTTCTTTTGACTTCAGCTCCAGAAAAATCTTGGGATATATCTTGACCCACCGGGGCATCGAAGCCAATCTCGAGCAGATACAGGCAATCCACGCTATTCCTTCTCCTAAGAACATGAAATAAATACAAAAGCTAACCGGAGAATGGCTGTCCTGCACAAGTTGATGTCTATGCTTTCCAAAAAATCCCATGCCATCTTCGGATCCCCCAAGAATCTTAAGTACTTCCAATGGAATGACGAATGAGAATCTTCTCTCGTCGAGCTCAAAGCCTATCACACTATGCCTCCCCTTCTGTCAAAACCGCTGGACGAAGAAGCTCTACTGCTATACCTGGAGATATCTGAGCACGCTGTGAGCGCCATCCTGTTCCGAGAGGATGGAAACAAGCAGCTCCCAATTTACTATCTTAGCGTATCTCTCCACGATGCAGAAACTCTTTATAGCCACCTAGAGAAACTGGCTCTGGCCCTAGTCGTCGCATCTCAAAAATTATGTCCCTACTTCTAGGCTCATCAGGTCGTGTTCGTAACCTCGCCTCCCATCAAAACCGTGCTCCACAAGCCCAAGGTATCATGGCGTCTAGCTACGTGGGCAGTGGAATTAAGGGAATATGATATAATCTTCAGACCTGCTACTGCCATTAAGTCACAGGTCCTAGCTGACTTTGTTGATGAATTTCTCCAACTATGCTCCCAGACCTGGAGCAGGGGGTCAACCTTTAGAGAGAGAAAAAAGAAATAGGAGAATGAACTTTGCACGTAGACGAGTCCAGCAATATAATAGGGGCAAGAGTAGGGATAGTACTCACATCCCCTGCAGGGAATACGGCCTCGAAAGCTGTAAGATGTAACTTCAAGGCAACCAACAACGAAACTGAATATGAAGCCATGATCGAATGACTAACCCTCGCGAGATATATGGGAGCAGCAAACATAAAGGTATTCAGCGATTCTCAGTTGATAATCAACAAAGTTCATGGAGAATATCAAGCTAAAGATGCCAGAATGATCAAATATATATCGAACGCCAAGCACCTGATCGAGAAGGTTCAAAGCTGCAAGCTTACATAGATCCATAGAGAACATAATTCTCAGGTCGACGCCCTGGACAATCTAGGATCTGACTTGGAAACGCAAAGCCAGATGAGTATCCCCTTGTTAGTGCTCCAGTGGCCAGAAACACAGGAGGAAGCGGAGCCTGCTGGGATCGCAGCCATCGAAGAAAGACCTGGATGAACCCCATCATCAAATACCTGGAAAGTGACCATCTCCCGGGGAATCAAAATTATGGCAGGAGAATCAAAAAGCAGGAAGCAAGATACTGCATATCTCAGGGAAAGTTATTCAGAAGATCATTCACCGGCCCCTATCTACGGTGCATAATACCGAAGCAGGCAATAGAATAATCGAAAAACTGTATGAAGGAGAATGTAGCCGAAGCCTGGTACTTAGAGCTAAGAGAGCCGGCTATTATTGGCCTACAATGGCTGAAGATGCCAATCACAAGCCAAATACTTTGACCAGTGCCAAAGCCACGCCCAAGTCTCCAAGCTTCCCCCATAAAATCTAAAAATTTTAAGCTCCCTTTGGCGATTAAAAAAATTGGGCATGGATATAGTAGGAAAGTTCCCAATGGCGATGGGGCAAAAGGTCTTCCTCTTGGTCGTAACCAATTATTCTCTAAATTGGTGGAAGCAGAGGCACTAAGCAAGATAACCAATCTCCAAATCAGGAAACTCCTGTGGACTCATGTGATTACCCACTTGGGTGTCTCGCTAGAGATATTAATCGAAAACGGACCCCAGTTCACGAGTTCTGACTTCAAAGAATTCTGAAAGAACTGGGGCACAAAACTTACCTTCTCTGTAATGTGGGGTTTATTTTTATTTCACTTTCAAATTAACCTTTTATTCCCACTTTACTCTCTCAATTAAGAGTTTCCGTGTTGTAGTTAGGGATCAAATCCATAGAGACTCTAGGATTGTACAATAGACTTATTGTTTTCGAATTAAATCTAGACGAATTATAACAATAACAATAAAAGCGATTTCAAGATTGATTTGGTTTGTGAGGATGAAATTAAGAGATTAGACTTAGGAGAAATTCTCAGGTAGGTTTAGATAATGCAGAATAATAGATTGCTAGGGTTTTATTAAGCATCTTTTTGAATTCAAACCTTAGGGTTTAGGAGATCGCTCTCGCGCATCTCAGCTGAGCGTCGATTGATGGCAATAAGATGACATCGATCACTGCTCATTTTAAACAGTACTGGTTTCGCGGTTTGCTGGATTCTCTAAACTTCTAATTCAACTCTTGTTTGTTACTAGTTATTTAGATTGTTTAAGATAGATTTCAGGTTATAACCATGCTCTCGTTTGCGCTATAGAACCTTAATTTCTAAGAATGAGGTGATCAAATTCAACTTAGCATTAAAAACAACTTAAATAAAGAACCAAGAATATTACCCCAAAAATTTCTATAAAATCAACAATACATTACTACCATTGAATAACCCTAAATCTAATAGAGAACTACTTAGACATAGCAATAAAGAACATGAATAAATTTTGAATAAATTGAATAGAATAAACTAAATAAAAAGATAGGGAGTTCAAGATCTTCTCTGAAATGGTGATTAGATATTTCTCTGCAATAGATGTAGCAATGTGTTCCAACTCTAAACTCTAAAACTATGGTGTAACTTAGAAGACTCCCCTCATGTTTTCTAGGCTCTCCCTTAAATAAAGATAGAAAATCCTAATAAATAGTCTAAATTTCGGCCATGTACTTGTCTTGCAATTAATTAAACTTATGGGTAAAACTTATAATTTCTCAAGCCTTCACCAATCTTGCTGTCGATAGACGCAAAGTGTGTGACGTCGATTGATGGTCTATTCATAAATATGGATCTGACTTGGAGTTTCTGCTAAGCATTCCTGAGTGCTCCAAAATAGTCCAAAAGCTCCAATTGCTTCCAATAAGTACTTAGATCTGTAAATGCTCTTAAATAATACCAAATGCATATAAAAGACTCTAAATATACTCTATATATCATAGGTAAAATAGGTAAAATTCATAGTATATAAACTCCCCCAGACTTAACCTTTTGCTTGTCCTCAAGCAAACAAAGACTGTGTGAGAAGTTTTGAAAAACGAAGACTCACATGATGTCTAAGTATAATTGTCACCTTACTTTATTGCAGCCACATCCTATCAAGTCAATCACAGAGAAATTTTATATACCCTATCTTAGTATAGCAACCAAATCCATTCTACCAACAACTTAGCGAATACTTGTCTGACTCGCCCCTCTACTGATTTCATTTCTTTGCATAAAATAAAAGTGTACGCCTTACCTTGGGAGTATCGATCAAAGGATATGTGGATTCTTACCTTTGCAAGTATCTCAACACATAGGTAGTCTTCTCTGATTCCTTTCCTATCTCTCTTCTCTTCTCACTTCTTCTCAATCAATCTCTTCGTTCTTTTGAGGGTATCATTTTCTTTTTTTAATTGACTGAGATATTTGGATAGGCTTCCATGAATCAAGCCCTAATGGTTTTTGCCACCATATCCTGTTCACTTCTTTTTGACCTTTATCTCTTTCTAGGATCATATGAATGAAGCTTTAATGGTTGTAGCCACCAAATCCTGGTCGACTCCTTTTTTAATCTAAAGGGGAGAGAGAGGGGAATCAGAAGCACACAGACTTTTACCTTCTAGAATTGCAGAAGGAATCCGATTCAGTGTATACCAAAGCCCAAAGCAAGCAAATAATGTCAGGATTAGTGTTCAAAATCAGCTTCGGTTCCTTCAAACATTCTAAGCAAGTGTGATATAGTGGCAGGATGATCCACTTTGGTATCTCTAGTATTCTCTACAAACAACCTTCTAAGAATGGTGCTAAAGTGTGGTTAGTCAATAATAATTCTTGATCATAGTCCTCTTCTTCACTAAATAATTTTTTTTGAAAAACATATATAGATAGTAAATAAAACCCAAAAACAATAAAATAGCATTAGTGAACCTCTCCTAGACTTAAATTACACTGTCCCCAGTGTAATCCGCCTCGAATTTGTTAGGAGAAAATAAATCATAAGTAAAAAGTGTTAGAGATATTCGAACATACCAACTCTGTCAGGAGTATCGATCGATGGCAGTAGGTGAGCATCAACCGATGGTAAACCAACATTGTCGAATGATGGTGAACATATGGTGTCGATCGATGGTTTATTTGAACTATCGGGTAGAATTTCATAAATAGAATAGATACTGAATTAAGTAATAGTATAAATAATGTTAAAAACTCGTTACGCTATGTTAGAGCGCCATCGATCGATAGCAACAAGGATGTGTTGATCGATGCTAGGCATGCAGACTGAATCGTGTGTGTGTCTATTTTCCATTCTGATCATCTCTCTTTGTGTTAGGTTTGTTAGACACTCAAACACACGGTGAAAGTAAAATTCGAACTGTAATAAATATTTAGTTTAAATCCACATGTAACAAGAAAAATAAATAAGTATGAGTATAAGTCTGAAAGGGGAATGAAATAAAAGATAAAGGAGTATCGAAAAGACTACTCCTCGTCGGATGTATCCTGGTCTTGCTGCTGGTTGTGGTGCTCCCGGTGGCGATCTGGCTCTGGTCCTGGGACGGCTGAAGCACTGTCACAGTGACATCGTTTCTACCCTGGCCCATATCGCTCGAAGCGCGTCCACCACGACTCGCTGGAAAGCACCATGGTCGTGTATGGGGATCTCTGGGATCTGAGGGAAGGCTGGGAGAGGTGGAAGTGGCTGTGCTGGCTCACCCGCTCCGGCTGCTGCGACCGGGTGTGCTGGGCGGAGGCCTCCTCTGCGTCGTACTCCTCTGCGTCATACTCTGAGGGGTGCCATGTGGAGGTGAAGCTCAGTTGGGTGGAATGCGAGGCGATGTAGATCGTCAGAGAAGTCTGTCACCTCTTGCACTGGAAGCTCTATCATCCTAGGTCCCTCGTCATCCACAAAGGACCAAAAGGGCCCCTGCTTCAGCCACTGGGTCCTCGTCAGGTGACCCTCATTCATGAAGCGCAATCCTCTCTCCACCGAAGCTCCCTAGTAGCTAATGCCAAGAAAGCTGAAGATGGGTGTCAAGAGGCTCCCTATCGTCTCCCTCTTTGGACCAGAACCCTTGAAGGGTTTGTCCTTCAGGGTCGCCTGGTGCTCCGCAAATATAGCCCTCAAATTCACCTGCTGATCGCTCATAGGTGGAGGAAAGAGCTCGAGCCCAACTAATTCCCTGACAGAATAGTATAACAGTGTGAGCTCCTGAACCCTAAAGTTGTTGGGATCAATCTTGCACAATAGGGTGTTGGCAAGGACCTTCAAGAAGTACCGCAAAGTCGGGTGACGGACGTCCGTCTGAGTGGCTGAGCCAGAGTCGAAATGGCATGTCCCGATGAGGCCCCAAAAGGGAGGTAGGCCAGGGAATTCAGCGACTCAACATGCACTGGTACCAATGTCGAAGCCAGAGATCACGCAGAGCTACGGGATGACGATCCTGTACCAGATGCCTATGATGAGAAAGATCAGGGTAGCCTCATGCGCCAGCTTCACCCTAGGCCTTGTAGAGCACCTGAGCTGTGGAGATGCACTACCGGACCAGGTCGGGGTATAGAGGATATGGCTTAGTAGCCATGGTGCCTAATCCAAGCTCATGTACCATATGTCGAAAATCAGTGTAGAGCCCTAGTTTCTTTAGAGTTCGCTTATCGGCGAACTTGGTTGGCTCGATGGTAACTCTCTGCCAGGCGTTGTAATAGAGGCTGTCGAAGTCATCCCACTCCTCGCTCAGGGGGTGGTGTGTGCAGTCTCTTGATTTCAACGCTTTTTGAGGGTTGGGAGAGTCCTCGAATGGCACAAGTAGAGCCTCCTCTTCTTTGGGCCAAGGGTCTCTGCATGGAGGACCCCGCGGTGTAGCACTGGAGCTACCACACCTACGATCAGAATCAGAATCGATGTTGAGATTAATAGAAAAACAAATGGCCATGATGAATCGATGCAGAATCATCTGCATATAATCAAACAAAGCACAAATTAGAATCGATGTTGAGATTAATAGAAAAACTGTCGATCGATGGTACCGCATGGTCACCGATCGAGAGAACCTAATGGCCATCGATCGACGGCGACTCATGGGCATCGATCGATTCTGTATCGCTGATCAGTGTTCACGAAATCAAAAATAATCAACTCAAATCATGCAAATCATGTGTAAAGATGGTAGATAGTCCCTAATATAGCACTCCAACATCCTAAATCGTCCTATATTCCGAGTTAAACCACAAAAGATTCATTTTTTTCTTAAAAACTTAAAAGTTCCCTAAACAAAGAGATATGGAGAACATACCTTGATGATTGAGCGATTTAAAGAGTTAAACAGGTAGGAAGGGTATTAATCGAGTGATGTAGACTCAAACACGAGCAAAATCGGCCAAAATTTGGGAGAGAAATCGAGTGTGGAACTCTTGTGTATTTTGGCGGTTTTGGAGAAAAGTGTTTTATGAATCGGGGTCGTGTCGAGTTAACCTACTCGAAACACGACTGTTGATCGACGGTCCTATAGGGGCGTTGGTTGATGATCTGGTCGGTGACTCCATATTCATATAAGACATTTGTAATTGCATAAATAATAGATAATTATATATTTTTATTAACTAATTAATAATTGCTATTATATATATCTTCTTTTTTTTATGTTTTTATTATTATTTGTATATATATTATTATTTTATTATTAAATTAGTGGGTTGCCTCTCACTCAGTGCTTATTTAAAGTCGTTAGCTTGACGGGAAATGGGGTTATCATTCGGGGTTAGGCACCTCTAGACGTTTGGTCTGAGTATGCGGAATTTCAGCTCTAGCCCAATAATGTTTAACTCGTTGCCCATTAACCATGAATTCTTCTCCTTTAGGATTAAATGGGACATGAACTCTTAGATGGTGAAGGGTCCGGACCAACGAGAACATAATTTTCTAGGAAATAGATTTAATCGAGAGTTGTACATGAGTACTTGATCGTTCAGTTCGAAATGCCGTGATATATTTTTCTTGTCGTGATAGGCTTCCGTTCTCTCCTTGTACAATTTCGAGTTATCGTAGGCGAGATATCTGATTTTGTTGAGCTCATTTAGCTGAATAATCTCTTTTATGCTGCTGATTTAGCATCAAATTTTGTCTTTTTATGGCCCATTCGGCTTTATGCGCTAGTTCTACAGGGAGATGGCAGGATTTTCCATAGATTAAGTGGAATGGGGTAGTTTCAAATGGTGTTTTAAATGCTGTTCGGGATGCCCAAAGTGAATAATGTAACTTCAAAGACCAATCTTTACGGGTTGATCCTATCGTCTTTTCTACGATTTCTTTGATCTGACGGTTGGATCATTCTAATTGTCTGCTGGCTTGAGGATGATAGGGTGTAGCTACTCGATGGTGGACTCCATGTTTGTTGAGTAGTTTTTCAAACACTTTGTTAATGAAGTGGGTACATCCATCGCTTATTACAATTCGCGGAACTCCAAATCTGGGAAAAATAATACTATTGAAGAGTTTAACGACTACGGCAGCATCATTTTTCGCAGTTGCTATTGTTTCTACTCGTATTTAGACATAGTCTATAGAGACAAGTATGTATTTATTTCCGTGCGAAGAAGGGAAATGGCCCATGAAATAGATGGCCCAGCAATCAAACACTTCAACTTTAAGTATGAAATTTTGTTCCATCTCGTTTCTCTTGTTAATTTTTCCTCTTCTTTGGCAGAGATCGCATTTCGCTACATAGGCTTTAGCATCTCGAAACATAGTTGGCCACCAAAAGCCCGCTTGTAGGATTTTTGACACTGTTTTTAAACTAGCGAAATGTCCGGCGTAATCGGATCCGTGACAATGGTATAAAATTTATGGAGTTTCACTTTCGGCAACACATCGTCTATATATGTCGTCAGAACAGTGTTTGTAAAGATAAGGTTCATCCCAGTGATATCTCCGGATTTCTCTCAAAAGTTTCTTTTTATGATATCCTTTGAAAAATTCGGGTTCAACTTCGGCCGCAAGATAGTTCACTAAATCTGCATACCAAGGTCTATCGGTGGTATTTAGTGCACATACCTCCCGACTCAAACTTCTGTCTCCGGGAGAATCATCATTTAGGGTCGAAGTATTACAACTGACGTTGATATTTAGTTGGATGATTACTTCATTGTCCTTTTCAAATGCATCGTCGATCGATGGTGTCTGGAAAAGATTGCTCTATGCTTTATGGCTACAATCGTTCGATGGTATTAGTGTCTCATCAATCGATTCCGCTTCATGCGCCGAACTGACACTACCAACGAAAGTCGATTCTGATAAGTAGACATTTTATGTGGGTAAGAAATCATCTATAGGGATGTCGTCGTTTACTCTTATTCGTGATAAGTGATCTGCGACTCCATTTTCTAGTCTCTTCTTATCTTTGACTTCTATGTCAAGTTCTTGGGGAAGGAGAATCCACCGTAAAAGTCTCGGCTTAGCGTCCTTTTTGTTCATTAAGTATTTCAATGAAGCGTGGTCGGTGTGAACTACTACTTTTGAACCGACTAGATAGGATCGAAATTTCTCAAAGGCGAATACTACAGCCAATAACTCTTTTTCCGTTGTTGCATATTTATGTTTTGCATCGTCTAGAGTTCTGCTGGCGTAGTATATAGCATGCAACTTTTTATATGTCTTTTGTCCAAGTACCGCACCTACATCGAAATCGCTGACGTCGCACATAATTTTGAATGGCAGATCCCAGTCTGGTGATTGGACAATAGGGGCGGGTACAATCGCTGATTTGATTGTTTCAAAGGCTTTGAGACATTTGGGCGTAAAATCGAATTTCACCTCTTTGCACGGAAGTGCAGTAAGGGGTCTAGGAATTTTGCTAAAATCTTTTATGAATCGCCGATAGAATTCAGCATATTCTAGAAAGCTTCTAACGTCTTTGACATTAGTGGGTGGTGGCAGTTTTGTCATTACGTCAATATTTGTCTTGTCCACCTCAATTCTGGCTGTTGAGGCCTTGTGTCTTAAGAAAAATCCGCTGTTAGCCATGAAATGGCATTTTTACCAGTTCAAAACCAGATTTTTCTCTTCGCATCTAGCTAATACCTTTCACAGGTTATCGAGACATGCTTTGAAATTTGGACCATAAACTGAGAAGTTATCCATGAAAACCTCCATTAATTCCTCGATCATATCGGTCAATATTAACATCATGCATCTCTGAAAAGTCGCATGGGCGCTACAGAGTTCGATTGGCATCTTGCGATATGTGAATGTTCCATAGGGACAAGTAAATGTGGTCTTTTCATTGTCGTCCGGGTGTATGGGGATCTGGAAGAATCCGGAATACCCATCGAGAAAACAAAAGTATTTGTGGCTTGCGAGCCTTTCTAACATCTGATTGATAAAGGGTAAAGGGAAATGATCTTTTCGT
Organism: Moricandia moricandioides; assembly: GCA_905132885.1. Taxonomy (NCBI): domain Eukaryota; kingdom Viridiplantae; phylum Streptophyta; class Magnoliopsida; order Brassicales; family Brassicaceae; genus Moricandia; species Moricandia moricandioides. The sequence continues at coordinate 29,334 of CAJHQQ010000837.1, read as the reverse complement.
GTCGCAGCATTTAGTTTTCAGTAATCAATACACATTATGTGTCCAGTGACAGTTCTAGTAGGGATCAATTCATCTTTGTCATTCTTTACCACGGTAATTTCTCCTTTCTTTTGGAAAACATGAACCGGGCTGACCCAGTTGCTGTTTGAGATCGGATAAATGACGTCTGCTTCTAGAAGTTTCATGATTTCCTTCTTAACCACTTCCTTCAGATTAGGGTTCAATCTCCTCAGATGCTCGATGGAAGATTTTGATTCATCATCAAGGTGTATCCTATGCATGTATAAACCGGGGGAAATTCCTGGGATGTCATCTAACGAATAATCGAGAGCCTTGCAGTGCTTCCAAAGTTTATTCAGCAAATGCTTGTTCTCCGCTACTCAAGTTTGCATTTATGATGACACGATAGGAGTTTTCGTAAAGGAAAGCATATTTAAGACCGACTGGAAGTGGTTTGAGCTTGATTTTGGGTGCTTTTTCTTTGCTCCAGTCGTCGGTCACAGTACGTTGTCAATCGATGGTGATATTTGGGTGTCGATCGACGGGGGTTGATGGATCGAGTTCATCAAGATTGACATTAAATATTTCTCTGTGGCATCCATTAACCTTGTATACTATTCAGTGCGATCTTCTAAGAAATGTCACCGTAAAGAGACGTTCTTGCTTTCTCTAGAGGTTCGTTCGAGCATATGTCTGTGAATGAGTTTTCTGCTAGGTCGGAATTGTAATCAATATGGTAGGTTTGACCGTCGATCAAAGGTTGTTTTCTAATCTTTTCCATGTCAAAGACCATTTGAATCTTCCCTATCTTGAGGCATATATGTCCTTCTCTGACATTAATGATCGCCCCAGCAGTGGCCAGGAAAGGTCTTCCTAAGATAATGGAATTTCGAGGTTCTCGCTCGTATTTAAGCACTATGAAATCTGCAGTTATATTGCAGTTATGAATACGGGTAAGTCCTCAAGTACACCTTCCAGAATTCTAGTGGCTCTATCAGCTAAAACGAGTGTGACCCTGGTAGATTGAAATTGTGTTAGCCCGAGAGCGACTGCGACGGAATAAGGCATCAGGTTGACACTAGAGCCTAAATCGCAGAGGGATCTTTTAAATATCTCATCGCTAATAGTGCAACAGAATAAGGCATCAGGTTGACACTTGAGCCTAAATCGCAGAGGGATCTTTTAAATCTCTCATCGCTAATAGTCCAGCCAAAACGAAACTACCGGGATTAGGGAGTTTAACTGTAGTTTTTCCTTGAATAATTTTGCTCATTTGTTTAGACACCATAATCACGCAGTGTTCCGATTCATGGAATCCTCGTGATGCTGCATCTTTCACGTATTTCTTAATAGCATGCGAGATGTGAATGACATCGCTTAATGGCATCTCAATGTTTACTTTGTTAAACTCTTTCTTGCATATTGCTTTTTCTAGCTGCTTCTTCTGCTTAGCGTTTTTTGAAGGAAAGCGGGCTTTCGCTTGGTAGATCCTTTTTTTATTCGTTTCGGTTGATTCTGGATCAGAGCGTCGACCGATTTTTTCTTCAGGGCGTTGCTCAATTTTAGGGAAGGGGTGTCGATCGATGTCTAGTATGGGTGTCGATCGATGTCCAGTACCGGGTGTCGATCGATGTTTCCCACGTCTATGTTATTTTCCTTAGGTTCGATAATTGATTCCTCAAGGTTGTCATTTTGGCCTAATGCTTCAGTTACAGGAAGGATTTCAGGATCTTTCTCGTAAATTTTAAGCGGGATGGAATGCGATTTTCCTTTTTCATCCGTCGAGATTTTCTCGAATTCATCGATGGTGATGCTTTCTTTAACGCCAGGGGAAAGTTGTCGACCGCTTCGTAAAGCTACGACACTGCAATGGCTCCTGGGGTTAGCATCTATTTACCAGGTAAGAATCCGTCCTCTCTCCTGATGGACAGAGCGTTGCTCGCCACTTGGTTGTCGATTCTCTTAATGTGTTTGCTCAGATTTTTCAGTCATATCTGAGTATATCATGTCTAACTTTTCATTGAGGTCGGCCGCTATTCTACAGTTTCCTGTGAAGACTCGGTTCAGTTTCAACTTTGAACTTCTCTTGTATCTGTTCACAGTAGTGCCGTAGTCGCTTGTGAAATTGCCAGCGCTTTCCCTAAATCGTTGATCATTCAGGTTCATCACAACAGAGAACTCAACTCATTTTTCAAAGTTGGAAGGGGCAGCATCGTCCTCATCGTAATGTTGAGATAAGATATTTTCGTGGAGAAGGGTTGCAACTGGTGCCAGATTTTTTCTAACTCGGATCGATTGTTCCTCCTCTGCGAACAATGGCAGTTCCTTCCTTTCAGTTTCTCTCTTTTCGATAGCTCTACCTAAAGCTATGTTTTTTATCAGTCTGTTACCGCTTGCAGGGCTTCGGGTGTCGAAGTTCCACTTGCTGTCTGTATCAAGGATGGTTTGATAGTCTAGGTTTAGTCCTTTATAGAAAGTGTTGATGAGTTGGGCCTCTAAGAATCCATAGTGTGGGCACGAAAGTTGCTAGCTTTTGAACCTTGTCCAGGAGTTTTTAAAAGATTTGCGGCTACCTTGAACGAAAGTGGATATTTCCCTTCTTCCTTCCCAGTATCTCTTCTCGTCAAAGAAGTGGTTGATGAAGGTGCTTCTAATATCTATCCAACAAGTCAGGGATCATGGTGGTAGCTGGTTCAGCCACCTCCTGGCGTCACCTTCTAGGGAGAAAGGAAAAAGTTTGCAGCGGTTGAAATCGTCGTTCACCATGTCTTCTAGCATCTCGATGTGATAGTTTGGGTGTTTAGTGGGAAAACCATTGAACGGATTTTTGCAGGCCATAATTGTGAGTTTTAGTAATTTAGTGAGTGTTTAAATGAGATTAAGACAGAGTTTGTTGCTGGAAATGTGAAGAATAGTAAGAACAGGAGAGAGAGTGAGGGATTTCGTGAGTGAGAGAGAGAGAAGGAGAGAATATGATTTCCTTGCTTAATCTGGGATCCGTACAATGTTTATTTAAAGACAAATCAAGACAAGAGGAATAAGAATAAACAATGGTGGTCTTCACAAGGTCTGGGCAGAGAAAGTGACAGGTTTGGACTGGCTTCTCTCCTTAAGTGAACATGTGATCTTTATTCTATTTTAATCTGGCCGACATCCCCCTTCTTGTCCAGACTTGCAAGCGGTCTTCTACCATCCAGATTGGTCTAGGCGAGTTTAAACTTGCTTCTCCTTGTCTCCCAAGCTTATCTAGGTTAGATTGGTTCCTTGAGAAGCAAGACTGTACGGACAGACTTGTGTCTCAAGTCTCTTTAGACCAAGTACTCCTTCAGCCATCCGAATCCATTCTTCTTCTTGTCTTCTTTATTTCAAGCTTATTTCTTCTTCATGTCAACATCTCTTGCTCTTTATTTCTTCATGTCAACACTCCCCCTCAAGCTTGACCATGTGGAACAAGTCAAGCTTGGAAGCCATGAAGCATTCCCTCATTAAAACCTCAGCTAGTAAAAACCGCATGGGACAAAAACCACACCAAGGAAAAAGAGTAGAACACTTCATGGCAAGAGGATCAGTGACATGTGATATCTATGAGTCCAAGCTTTGGATGAATGAACTCACAGACTTTGGTGCTAGCAGCCTTGGTAAAGATGTCAGCTAGCTGGTCTTCACTTCTGGTATAGCAAGGCAAGATGACTTTCTGCTCCACGGCTTGCCTCACCTTATGACAATCCACCTCAATGTGTTTAGTTCTCTCATGGAACACATTATTGGAAGCTATGTGTATTGCAGCCTGGTTATCACAGTGCATGGTGATGGGTGTGGTAGTCTCAATTCCCAAGTCCTTAAGCAACCCTTTAATCCAAATCAGTTCACTTGTGAGCTTTCTCATGGCTCTATACTCTGCCTCAGCACTTGAACATGAGATCACCTTCTGCTTCTTGCTCTTCCATGTTACTAAATTACCTCCAATGAAAGTACAATAGCCGGTTGTAGACCTCCTATCTATCCTATCTCCAGCCCAATCAGCATCACAATAACCAACTATCTCAGTACTCTTGTTGCAACCCATCCAAACTCCTTGTCCTGGTGCTTCTCTTAAGTGCCTCATAATTCTTTCAACCATGTTCCAATGATGTATCTTGGGGGCTTGCATATGTTGGCTTACTTGGTTGACTGCGAAGCACACATCTGGTCTTGTGATAGTGAGATATATGAGTTTTCCCACCATTCTCCTATAGTGCTTCACATCTTCATAAACCTTGTCTTCATACTCCCCCTCACGCATTACTTTGTATCCCTCCTCTAGAGGTGTTTTAGCAGCTCTACCACCAAGGTCTTCAGCTTCCTTTAATACATCAAGGGTGTATTTCCTTTGGGACAGAAACAGTCCCTCCTTGGATCTACACATCTCAATCCCAAGAAAATATTTGAGCTCTCCCAAATCCTTGATATCAAATGTTGCCTTGAAGAATGCTTTGGTGGAGCTGATCCACTCTTTATCACTGCCTGTGATGATGATATCATCCACATATATGAGAATCACAATGATCCCTTGCGGGCTGGTGAGAGTAAACAAAGTGTGATCAGCTTCAGATTTCACAAACCCTCTTCCATTAAGGGTTGTGCTCAGTTTGTGATACCAGGCTCTTGGAGATTGCTTCAAGCCATAGATTGCCTTCCTCAGCCTCAATACATTACCAGGTTTGACCATGTTTTCCATCCCTGGTGGAGGCCGCATGTATACTTCATCTTCTAGCTCTCCTTGTAAGAATGCATTCTTGACATCCATTTGCCAAAGATCCCATTCCAAATTCACAGCAAGAGAAAGCAAAATCCTTATGGTGTGAAGCTTTGCCACTGGTGCAAAGGTTTCAAGATAGTCCTCACCATATACTTGAGTGTAGCCTCTTGCTACCAGCCTGGTCTTCTTCCTCTCAGGTTTCCCATTGGCTAAGTACTTAATTGTGAACAACAGCATGCTTGTTACTGCCTTCTTGCCTTTGGGAAGTTCAGTTTCAAACCAGGTTCCATTTTTCTCCATAGCACCCATCTCATCTCTTACTGAATCTCTCATTCCTTAATTGCCATAGCCTCTTCATATGACCTTGGTATGTAAGCCTCATCAAGGTTAGTGATGAAAGCTTGATGATCCATAGGATATTGAGCTAGGGAGCATGTTGCTTGTATAGGATGAGCTACAGCTTGTGAGTTGAAGTAGACCCTTGTGTTGATCCAATTAGAGGCCGGTTGTTTGATTCTAGTACTCCTCCTTAGTACTGGTTGTGATTCTTCATTTTGAACCTCTTCTTCATTGGCTGAGGGTTGGTTCTCATTTACCACTGGTGCTTCTTGATCTTGTTGCTCATCTTGACCATGAATTGGTGCTGAGTTTTCAGATTGTGGCTCAGCATTGTTGCCCCCCTCATGGTCAATGTGGGGAATCTCCTGACCCTCAAACTCATCAGTGGTGGTCTCAGCTTCACTAGACTGAGTGGGAGCTTGTCTAGCCTCATCTGGTTCAGTACCTCTCTTATCCATAGGTATAGTGATCCCAATACTCTCCATTACCCGTCGAAAATTGTTTGCTCTATCCGAGGTTGATTGGGATAGATTCTCAAGTTCACTCCAATCTTTGTTGTTGTAGTATCCTCTAGATTCCACAAACTTCACATCTCGAGATACCAGGACTCTCCTAGTCTCTGGTTCATAACACTTATAACCCTTTTGGTTTGGAGAGTAGCCAATGAACATAGCTCTTGTACTCTTGGCCTCTAGTTTATTTCTTTGCTCTCCTGGTATCAAGACAAAGCAAGGACACCCAAACACACGCATATGATCAATAGATGGTCTAGTTTTGTTCAATACCTCAAATGAAGATTGGTCTTGAAGAATTCTGGTTGGAATCCGGTTGATCAAGTAGCATGCTGTCATGACTGCATCTCCCCAAAACCTTTTAGGTACACTTGTATGGAACATCATGCTCCTGGCCACCTCCATCAGATGTCAATTTTTCCTCTCAGCTACACCATTTTGTTGTGGTGTGTAAGGACAGCTAGTTTGCTGAATGATCCCATGCTGAGCTAGATATTGCTTAAATGCTTGACTAGTGTACTCTCCACCATTATCAGACCTGAGAATCTTCAACTTGGCATTGAAATGGTTGGAAACATGATTATGGAAGTTCTTGAATGCCTCCAGCACCCGGTCTTTTGTCTGAATCAGAGTCACCCATGTGTATTTTGACTTCTCATCAATAAGGTGACAAAGTACTTGTGATTCTCTCTGGAAAGACACGGTGCTGTCCACACATCAGAATGAACCAGGTCGAAACACTTCTCATAGATAGTGCTAGACCTTGGAAAGACTGTCCTACAATGCTTCCCCAAGATACATGCTTCACATTCATCATTCTGAAATACCATACCCGGAAACATCAAGTTCAATGCTCTAGTATGGGGATGTCCCAATCTAGAGTGCCATATGGTGCTCTCAACCCCATTAGAAGCACTGATCAGGCAGTGAGCAGGCGTTGCACCAGATATCTTAGTCTTCTCTAGGTGATACAGTTCCTGATGGATGTGCCCTCTACCAATAACCTTCCCTGTCTTCAAGTCTTGAAACTCAACCTCATCAGGTCTAAAGACAACTTGACAATTCAGATCAACGGTTGCTCTTTTCACTGATAGCAAATTTGATGTAAATTGAGGCATATACAAGGCAGTTGATTCTTTATCAAACAACCTAAGGTTCCCTATCCCTTCTATCTTAACCTTATCACCATTTGCTATAAGCACATTCCCTGAGGCAGGTTTGATATTACTAACCAGGTTCCTATCACTAATCATGTGATGGCTAGCTCCTGAATCTATAATAATGAGTTTAGAGTCAGGAGAATAATTACCAACCTCCTTGGGTGAGATAAGGGCCTTGGCAGCTTTTATAAAGGCATCAAAGTCTCTTCTGGTCACTGGACCATCAGAATTGGTCGCCCCTGCCATACTCCTCCATGTTCCTCCTTCATTAGAATCACCACAGAAGGCTGAATACATGGTTCTTCCTTCAATTACTTGATACTCAAACTCCTTGAGCTCAAATGTACTCGGCTGGCTTCCTTGGGAACTTGGCAGCTTCCTTTCTTGAATAATATGACTTATCAGACTTTTGCAGGGTAAATCCAAGTTTAGGAGAAGACTAAAAACTTTGTCTTGCTCATAGACAGCTTGAAGACTCTCCCATAGATTCCCATAAATATTTTGAAGCTTCTCCCATAGATTCTTGGCGATTCTGATGTGATAATGATCCTCCAAGATCTGTTCAGACAGAGAGCTGTGTATAATTCCAAGTGCTTGCTGTTCCTCTTGAACCCACTTGCCTTCATGCTTCATACAAGTAGCCTGACTATCCTCTTGAGCCATCCTCTTTGAAATTCCAGCCTCCATGATATGGCTGTCCCAAAGTCCATGACTTCCCAAGGTAACTCTGACCACTCTTGACCATAAAAGATAGTTAGGACCCTCTAGGGTCACTGGAATAAGGTTCTCCTTCTTCATTTTCTTGGTCGAAATCACCTTTACTCAATTTAAGTAGACTTTTCCATTTTTGGCAATTTCTGGAGCTGGAAATGATGAACAGCTGAAGAACAAGATGAACTTTGACAACAATAGAAATGAAACTCAGAGAATTTGCGGAAGTAAGTAAAGAGAGTAGGGAGATTTAGGTCTCAAGAGCATACAGCTCTGATACCATGTGAGTTTTAGTAATTTAGTGAGTGTTTAAATGAGATTAAGACAGAGTTTGTTGCTGGAAATGTGAAGAATAGTAAGAACAGGAGAGAGAGTGAGGGATTTCGTGAGTGAGAGAGAGAGAAGGAGAGAATATGATTTCCTTGCTTAATCTGGGATCCATACAATGTTTATTTAAAGACAAATCAAGACAAGAGGAATAAGAATAAACAATGGTGGTCTTCACAAGGTCTGGGCAGAGAAAGTGACAGGTTTGGACTGGCTTCTCTCCTTAAGTGAACATGTGATCTTTATTCTATTTTAATCTGGCCGACATCCCCCTTCTTGTCCAGACTTGCCAACGGTCTTCTACCATCCAGATTGGTCTAGGCGAGTTTAAACTTGCTTCTCCTTGTCTCCCAAGCTTATCTAGGTTAGATTGGTTCCTTGAGAAGCAAGACTGTACGGACAGACTTGTGTCTCAAGTCTCTTTAGACCAAGTACTCCTTCAGCCATCCGAATCCATTCTTCTTCTTGTCTTCTTTATTTCAAGCTTATTTCTTCTTCATGTCAACATCTCTTGCTCTTTATTTCTTCATGTCAACAATAATTAGGAAGTTGATATCAAGTTCAGAGCTTCCAGCATGGTTATCGGATAATCGAATCGCGGACCTATTGGAATAGGTTCTGCTGGGATTTAGGTATTCGAACAATGGAAATTTATTCTTTGGAGATTTAGTGATTTGATTGGGGATTGCAGCTCACTGATAATTAATTAATTGGCTTGCTTCATTTCTTTTATCTTTCATTGGTTCTATCAAGACTAATTTGTTATTATCAGAATCAGTAAAGGCGTACTTTCCTGCTTTTGGCTGATCGGTATCGATCGATGGCAATGGAAGGGGGTCGCCTGATAGCAGTGAACTAACGTCGATCGTTTCCAGATATGCTCCGTCGATCGATGGTTGTTGTCCAGAATCCATATTCTCTCCTTTAATTACATGTGTCATAAGGTTTAGGGAAAGAATAGTTTAGCAAACAGTAAAGTAAAAATCTAGACAATATTCTAATCGAAATCTAAAGGCAATAAGAAAGAGTCCCTCGCAATGCCAAATTTGATGTGAGGTTTATTTTTTATTTCACTTTCAAATTAACCATATATTCCCACTTTTCTCTCTCAATTAAGAGGTTCAGTGTAGTACTTAGAGATCGAATTTACAGAGACTCTAGGATTACACAATAGACTTATTGTTTTCAATTTAAAGCTAGATGAAATATAACAATAACAATAAAAGTGATTTCAAGATTGATTTTGTTTGTGAGGATTAAATTAAGGGATTATACTTAAGAAAAATTCTCAGGTAGGCTTAGATAATGGAGACTAATAGATTGCTAGGGTTTTATTAAGCATCGTTCTGAATTCAAACCTTAGGGTTTAAGAGATCGCTCTCGCGCATCTCGGCTGAGCGTCGATCGATGGCAATAAGATGGCATCGATCGATGCTCATTCTAAGCAGTACTTGTTTCGCGGTTTGATGGATTCTCTAAACTTCTAATTCCACTCTCGTTTGTTACTAGTTATTTAGATTGTTTAAGATAGATTCCAGGTTATAACCAGGCTCTCTCTTGCGCTATAGAACCCTAATTTCTAAGATTGATGTGATCAAATTCACTTAGAATTAAAAGCAACTTAAACAAAGAACCAAGAAGATTACCCTAACAATTTCTATAAAATCAACAACACATTACTACCATTGAATAACCCTAAATATAATAGAGAACTACTCATACATAGCAAGAAAGAAAACGAATAAATTATGAATAAATTGCATAGAATAAACTGAGTAAAAAGATAGGAAGTTCAAGATTTTCTCTGAAATGGCTATTAGATCTTTCTTTCGAATAGGTGTAGCAATGTGTTCCAACTCTAAACTCTAAAATCCTGGTGTAACTTAGAAGACTCACCTTAGGTTTTCTAGGCTCTCCCTTAAATAAAGATAGAAAAACCTAATAAATAGCCTAAATTTTGGCTAGGGACTTGTCTTGCAATTAATGAAACTTCTGGGTAAAATTTGTAATTTCTCAAGCCTTCACCAATCTTGCTGTCGACTTGACCGTTGATCGACGCACAGTGTGTGACGTCGATCGATGGTCTATTCATAAATTTGTATCCGACTTGGAGTTTCTGCTGAGCCTTCCTAAGTGCTCAAAATAGTCCAAAAGCTTCAATTGCTTCCAATAAGTACCTAGACCTGTAAATACTCTAAAACAATACCAAATGCATATAAAAGACTCAAATATACTCTATATATCATAGGTAAAATAGGTAAAATCCATAGTTGATAAAACCTATTTATTACCAGTTTTAGACCATGTTATAGACTATATTTAGGGTCTGTTATGTGTGTCTAGGCTATGTTTTAAGGTCTTTACAGGTTCATGTATGTTTTAGAGATATATGGAGATAATTGGAGTTTTTGGAGCATTAGAGGAGAATAATCCGTAGTTGTTCATTTAAGAGGGTCAAAGTACAAGATTACCATCGATCGACGATACAACGTAGGCGTCGACCAATGTGACATGACCAAGATCGATCGATGTTGCACATCTACAATCGATCGGTGTCCAGTTCGCAGACAGCCGACTTTCAAGCCCAAATTAGAGACATGACAAAGATTACAAGATTATCCTTGGAAAAGTTTTGACCTAGTTTTTAGGGTTTTATATTTATACTTTATGTATTGCATCAAAGAAAGTGTGCTGGTGAGTGTGGGGTGCTAGGTGCTAAAAGTGTGTGAGTGAGGAGACTAAGTGTGCACCACCACCGTAGTTTTAGGATTTATTTAGGGAGAAGATTCATAACTCCTTAGGGAGATTTGTATTGAAACCCCAGTATTTTTTATCTATGCATTTTATTCAGATTATTATTCCTACTTTAATTATGTCTGAGTAGTTATCAACTAGATTTAGGGTTTATTAATGGTACTGATGGATTAGCCAAAAAATAGAATTGTTAGGGTCATTATTAGATATATTAATAGAATTGTGTTTATTGTTTGTGTTCTAAAGTAGGTAACTAGAACCCTGATAATAGGATACTTAGGCGCAAGTGAGAGCATGGTCAACTACCAAAATCTATTATGTTGAGCTAGGTTGCTAGAAACAAACGAGAGTTGATTTAGTTAATCTAGTGAACTTATCGAATTAGGTCATAACGCTTGACTTAAGAAACCATCGATCGATGCAGGATCATTGCCATCGAGCGATGGTCATTCCGTGTCAACAAGCGAGAGCTGAGACATTGGACTTAGTCAATAGATTAGACGTGCATGCGAGAGATGGTGTCTTTTACATTAGATTTTGAGTTCCATGATTAAATACCTTTAACTTCTATCTACTATAGTTCATTTGCCTGAAACCCTAAATCTAGCATATTTTCATATTTGCATTATTAGCATATTTCCATATTTGCATTATTAGCATATTTGCATTATTAGCATATTTCCATATCTTCATTATTAGCATATTTACATATTTCCATTATTAGTATATTTCCATATTTGCATTATTAACATATTTCCATATTGCATCAATACCTTTTAATAAAGAATATTTCATTGACATGATTACCTAGCTTAGTCTTTAGAAATAAGAAATCTATTGTGTGCCATTGTTCTCTGTGGATTCGATCTCTAAGTACTACACCTGATCTCTCTTGACAAGAGTATTATTTTATGAGTTAGGATTAAGGGTTAATTTGACAGTTGTTTGTGTAGGATATTTATACCCTATTAGAAAATAAAAACACACCCACGTCAAATTTGGTGCCGTTGCCGGGGAACATTGATCGTCATTAGATTTATTTTCTACGACTTAGTCTAGGTTTATTACTTTCAATGTTACTGAATTTTAATTTTCTTTGTTTTTCAGGTGCATGCAAAAGAGTATCAAGAGCAACAAAGGACAAGACTTACTGTTCTCTAACCCACAACAACTCAAACGCACGATCCACAAAGAAAGACGACAAGCATCAATCGACGGCATACCTCCAGCGTCGACCGACACTTCTTTACGGATAGCATTGACCGGCATCAGAACTCACTCATTGACCGATATCAGATCTCTAGCATCGACTGATATTGATCATACAGCATCGAGACATCACCTCATCTGCATCGATCGACATCACCTCATCCGCATCGATGACGACAGCAGACGAGTTCAGATGGTTGCGCCTATAATTGTGGTTCGGAATGAGAATGGAGACTTGCATGACCTCAACGGTCATCTGCGTAATGCAGCAGGTTAATGGATAGACAATCAGAGGAGTATAATCCCTGAAGCAGAAGCAGACACTGCAATAGCCCAACCTGAAGCTAACGCCTAAGCTGCTCAGAGAACGCTGGCTGAATACAATCGTCCAGACCAGTACTACGCCAACAGATCCACCATTCGTCCTTCAGCTTTTCAGAGAAACGATTTTGAGATCAAGCCCGCTTACTTCGGACTTGTAGCGGACGCCTTACCATGGGTTGCGACACGAGCACCCTATGGATCATCTAGAGCGATTTGAGGATCTAGTGACTGCTATTAAAGACAATGGAGTCCCTGAGAACTATCTTTTCTGTAAGCTCTTCAAGTACTCACTTGCTGGAGAAGCATCATATTGGCTTAAGCAGCTACCACAAGGATCTCTGACATCCTGGACCGACATTAAGAACGCTTTCTTGAATAACTTCTTTGATGACGGAAGAGCAAAATATATGAGGGAAAGATTGCTACTTTTCACAACAACCTTTAGAGTCTTTCAGAAACTCATGGATCAGATTCAAGTCATACCAGAGAGATTGTCCACATCACGGGTTCAACGAAGTGAAGCTTCTTAGCACTTTCTTCAGGGGTATTTGACTGCAGTATCAGATGGCTTTGGACACAGCTAATGAAGGAAATTTCAGCACTAGGAGCCCTGAAGAAGCTACAAGATTGATTGAGAATTTGGCATCTAGCAGCAGTACCAAGAACACAGATTTTGAGAGGATGAAATAAACTCCAACAATGAGCAAGGAGCAGATTGATAGCTTCGTGTAAATCGACTAACAACAATCGATACCATGCCTGGCATCGATCGACAGTGTAGAAACCCAGTCCAATTACCCAACCTCAACGCAAGTCTGATTGTGCGTCCAACAACAACAATTTCAAAACAGAATACAGACACGTCTGAATCTATGGATCTTGATAGAAAAGATGAAGGACACTCAAAGAGGAGGCAAAAGATCCCAAAACATCAACGCAGAGAAGCCAATGAAAAAGGAGATGGATGGCTTTGCTAAAAGAGTTTTTAAAATCCCTTTAGATATATCTTTTAATGAAGCTTATTATACTCAAAGATTGTGAATGTTTTTCAGGGAAACAAAGGAAACAGATGATGACATAGAAATCATGTTCAATCACCTCAGAGAAAAGATGAAGCAGAGAACATGTTTGAAAAAGAAAAGTGATCCTGGGAAGTTTGTGGTTCCATGCTTCATCAAAGGAAACAAATACCTAACGCCCTCTGTGACATTGGATCTTCAGTGAGCATTATGCCATAATCTATGGCAGAGGAGCTGAACCTAAGAGTGGAACCCTCCAACGATTCGTTCACATTTGTAGACTGCTCAGCAGTGAACTCAGGAGGGATGGTAAAAGATGTTCCAGTTTAGATCAACAACACCCTAGTCCCAGTAGACTTTCATGTGATGGACATCAGGATATATTGGAGCTCTTCGCTACTACTTGTGAGAGCATTCATGGCTACTGTGGGAGCCATATGCGACATGCAGTTAAACAGGTTGTATCTATCTCTAATTGATGAAAATATCTTTTATGAACCTGTTAAAAATAAGAACAAGGCTACCCTGATCGAATTGTGTAACGATGCAGATCTTGTGGGCACATGTTTCTGCGATGACGAGTGCAATGAGGAATCGGTAGATGGAGCATCGATCGTCACCCAACCCCTAGAATCGATTGACAGCTCTGAAAATCAACAATCGATCGACACCACCCTTCAACATCGATCGACACCCATACCCCATAACCGATCCACACCCACCATGCTGATTACGATTACAACCCAGCCTACCTCGAATACGATGAAAAATACAGAGAAGAAGAGATGATCGAGTACCGAGGGCTTGCTATGGAAGAGGGTGGAGTTTTTCATGTTTCCCATGAACTGGGGAAATCGACATCGATCGATGGCAACCTTATGCCATCTATCGATATTGAGAACGAAGCAGAAACCAAACATGATTCAGCAGAATAACACGATAGAGAACCTTGTTATCTACAACCAGATGAGTTTGGTATTATGAGAGATCCAGATGGTCACGCAAGAGCTATGGATGGCAGAATTCTAAACATCACGAAGGACGATGAAGAAGATATACTTGCAATGGCCAATGGAGTTGTAGACACTTGTTTTTCAAGTGTTGATCCACCTCCATTCTATTCAGAATGTTCAAAACATCGAGCTTAAGACTATAACAAAGCGGTGAGTGGGAGGCAACCCACTGTTTAGTAAGTTTTTACTTAGTTTTACTTATACTACTATTTATTTCTAGTTTATTTTATTTCTACAGACTATTTATACTACCGTCGATCGACACCATAGAGGCTCCATCTGTCGGCACTGGATCGTGACCTTCGATTGACCAAACTAGCCTACCATCGATCGACACTCTCTTACAGAGAGAAGTATCGAGTTCTATACTTAAGTTATGTACTTATGATTTGATTTTTCCTAACCAATCCGTGGCGAATTACACTTGGGACGGTGTAATATAAGTCTGGGGGGAGGTTCGCTAATGCTATTTTATTGTTTTGAGTTTTATTTACTATCTATATATAAGTTTTTCAAAGAGTTTTATTGAGTCAAGAAGAAGGCTATGATCTAGATTTATTATTGATTAACCATACTTTAGCACCATTCTTAGAAGATTGTTTGCAGAGATTACTATTGATACCAAAGTGGATCATCCTGCCACTATATCACACTTGATTAGAATGTTTGAAGGAACCGAAGCTGATTTCCAACACTAATCCTGACATTATTTGCTTGCTTTGGGATTTGGTATACACTGGATCGGATTCCTTCTGCAAGTCTGGAAGGTAAAAGTTTGTGTGCTTTTGATTCCCCACTCTCTCCCCTTCAGATCAAAAAAGGAGTCGAACAGGATTTGGTGGCTACAACCTTTAAAGCTTGATTCATATGATCCTAGAAAGAGATAAAGGTCAAAAAGAAGTGAACAGGATCTGGTGACAAAAACCATTAGGGCTTGAATCATGGAAGCCTATCCAAACAATCAGTCAATTAAAAAAATAAAATGATACCCTCAAAAGAAGGGAGACATTGACTGAGAAGAAGTGAGAAGAGAGAGAGAGAGAGAGAGAGAGAGAGAGAGAGAGAGAGAGAGGAGAGAGAGAGAGAGAGAGGAAAGGAATCAGAGAAGACTACCTGTGTGTTCAAATACTTGCATAGGTAAGAGTCTATATATCCTTTGATTGATACTCCCAAGGTAAGGCCTGCACTTTTATTTTATGCAAAGAAATAAAATCAGTAGAGGGGCGAGTCAGACTAGTATTCGCTAGGTTGTTGGTAGAATGGATTTGGTTGCTATACTAGGATAGGGTATATAAAGTTCTATATGATTGACTTGATAAGATGTGGCTGCAATAAAGTAAGGTGACAACTATACTTAGATATTATTTGAGTCTTCGCTTTTCAAAACCTCTTTCGCAGGCTTGTTTGGTTGAGGAAAAGCAAAAGGTGAAGTCTTGGGGAGTTGATATAGCCTATTTATTACCAATTTTAGGCCATGTTACAGGCTCTATTTAGGGTCTATTATGTGTGTCTAGGCTATGTTTTAAGGTCTTTACAGGTCCAGGTACGTTTTGGAGATGTATGGAGATACTTGGAGTTTTTGGAGCATTTAGAGGATAATAATCCGTAGCTAATCATTGAGAGAGTCGAAGTACAAGACTGTCGTCGATCGACGGCACTATCTTGACGTCGACAGAGGTTACATGACCAAGATCGATCAATGCTGCACACTTGCCATCGATCGATGACCAATTCGATGATAGCTGATTTCAAGCCCAAGTTAGAGACAAGACACAAAATTACAAGTTTAACCCTTGACGAGTTTTGACCTAGATTTTAGGGTTTTATATTTATACTTTATGTATGGGGGAACAAAAAAGAGACGCACGCATACGTACGGAGACGTACGGTGCTAGGATCTTTAGTATTTTATTTAGGGAGAAGATTCATAACTCCTTAGAGAGATTTGTATTGGAACCCTAGTGTTTTATCTATGCATTATATTGAGATTGTTATTCTTACTTTGATTAGGTTTGAGTAGTTATCAACTAGATTTAGGGTTGAATGATAGCAATCATGGATTAGCCCAAAAGTAGGATTGCTAGGTTAAGTTAATATCCATCAATTAAGTTGTGCTTAATGCTTGCATTCTAGAGTAGCTAACTAGGATCTCGAAAGTAGGACATGGACGACTACGAGAGTAGGTTCTGTGCCAGAATAGACTACATAGAACTAGGTTGTTAGGCCCATGCGAGAGCTGGTCTAATTAGCTTGTGAACATCTCAAATCTCATTCACACTTCCTTCTGATTTTACCGTCGATCGACACCAGGCCGTAACCGTCGATCCATGGTCTTTCCTTTTTTGTTCGCATACGAGAGTTGGAGTTAAAAGGGACAGAATGTTTAATATTTGAGTTCTAGAATATTTACATATCCGTTCTTCTTATTTCCTATAATTCATTAAGCTTGAAACCCTAGATATAGCATATTTACATTTACATCTAGTTAGTTTAATAGCATATTTTCATATTTACATTATTAGTATATTTCCATAATTACATTATTAGCATATTTGCATATTGCATCTACACTCTCCAATAAGAAACATTTTCTTAGACTGATTACTTTTTACCAATATATATAATCACCTAGCTTAAATTTTTAGTGGATTTGATCCCTAAGTACTACACCTTATCTCTATTGGCAAGAGTATTCTTTTGTGTGTTAGGATTAAGGGTTAATTTGATAGTTAATTGTTTAGGATATTTATACCCTGCTAGAACAGTAAACACCACCAAGTCATCGTACTACTTTGTGTCACAAGTTCGTACACGTAAAAGGGCTCCTAGCAGATATGATGATGGTGGTGTTATGCCGACATATGTTGTAGAAGGTGTTCCAAATATATTCTGTCAGATTGGACGTCTAGGTGAAAACCCTAAGGAAGTTTGGTGGTCGAATAGAGATGACGCCCATAGTGCCCACACATATGTACTCCTTAACTGCGAGGAGATGCAGTTGTTTGAAAGGTAATTAATTAAATTTAGATATTTCCGTAATTTATTAATATTACCAAGTATATAATTATTGCCTTACCTTAATTAATTTGCAAAAACAGCGAGTTTGTTGCCCAGGTCGAAGAAGCTTTACCATGAATATCAACAAAACATGAACAAACGCGCAAACTAATGCTACAATATTGAACATGGTAATAGTTTGGGACGTCGTGTTAGCCATTGTGCTAAAGCTTTCAAAATAACTAGCTGATTATGATGATATTCAAATAATATATTGGAGTTTTTTTTAGATTTTGTGTATCTAAAGTGAAGTTTGTCTTATATATATATAAAGTTTTTACAAACACAAACACTACTATTAAAACGTAAGTTAAATTAAATATCACAAATAAATTAAGGTATATTAACGTCTTTATTATAAAAAAAGATGTTACAATCAGTTTTGGTATATCATATTCATTAAATTTAATATATAATGCATAAAATATGAGTTATTTAGTTATATATATTTTGATTAAATGAAGAGCTTCACATACCTTGTTTCGTCGGAAAAAGACATTATTATAGTATAATGAAATATATAACATAATATTTGTTCTAATAAATCTAAATAAATATTTTACAACTTTCAATAAATAACATACTCAAATTCATAACCAAATGGGCTATGTTTATAATTTGGTAAGATGTTACTCATTTCATAGGATAGATATTGGAAATGCCTATTTTTCACAATCAAACTACTTAACATAAAAATTGAACGCAATTTATAAGTACTTATTTATGTTTTAGTTTATTTTTTTATTGAAAAAATAACCTTACGATTGAATTTAAAGTTTTTTTTAAGTACTCCCCGCAATCAGTAAATCGTAGAAGCTTCCGACAAAGTTTCCAAAGATTAATGTTTAATAATGTAAATTTTATCAAGAAGGAAATATATCATTTCAAGTATATTTTTGGTAGTTTATTATTAAAAAGAATAAATACAAATAAACTACCAAAAATATCTTATTATTTATACATATATAACTTCATCGAAATAATATATGGAACAATAAACTTAATTGCATTAAGATTAATAATAAAATAAGAAATCCTTCAACATTTTGAACGATTTTGGGTCTGCTAATATGACTTAAGCCAAATCATGAATTATATATCTAAAACAAGAAAATGTGGTTGTGTTGAAAGTTCGTATATTCAAAATATTTTAGATCAATTTCCAATCTAAAATCCATAATTATAAGTTTTAAAGTTACAGATTTTATATTTTATTATTGGTCTTGAGATGTTATTATAGCACTTTAATATATTCAATCTTATTGTTCTATAAATGATTTTATTTAAAATTCATAAAAATTAGGAGTATCAGTCCACAATTTTATCTTAATGTGAAATCATTGATTTCAATATGTTGTACTTAGATTTAAGGACTAAAAGGTGAAACAACATTTGTTTTAATTACAATTTTCAATTCTCATAATGATTGATAAGGTTTAACTACAAATCTAAGTTCACATATTAGACAAAATGTATTATTTAAATTGGATAGAAACATAAAGACGAACCCATTCAAAAATGTTACTTGAAATGCTTAATATTTACCTTTCTAGTTATTTTAAAATCCTATATTTTTTACATCTTATCTTGAAACTGAGTTAAAAGTAGTAAATTTTACAGATCCTTTTGGAATTAGATTTATTTATGGATTAGTTAATATATCATGTTTGTCGAAAACCATAGTCTTTCGTAAAGAAAATTAGTGATGGTGGAATATATTTTTCAAGCACAATTATACAAGCAAAAAGACATTTTAAGCAGTTTTAGAGATCGAGACGCAATGGGTCCACAAATCATCTCTCTTCTTCAAATACTGTGTTTCGTTTGCAATTAAGTGTGGTTTGTCCGCAATATATTTGATAAGCATATCGTGACACGTTTTTCCTTCCTGAACAAGATCATGACAACATGCATCAGTGGTGGTTCCATTTTCAAAGACAACGGCAATTATATCCAGTGCACACTTGGGACTGATTTTAAGAAGACATGTATCCCAGAGTGATTTTGCTTCAGCTTCTTCAACAGACAAAACAGGAACAAACGCGCAAACTAAAGCTACAGCAATGAACATGGTAATAGTTTGGGACGTCGCGTTAGCCATTGTGCTAAAGCTTTCAAAATAACTAGCTGATTATGATGATATTCAAATAATATATTGGAGTTTTTTTAGATTTTGTGTATCTAAAGTGAAGTTTGTCTGATATATATATATATTTTTTTTACAAACACAAAAACTACTATTAAAAATAAGTTAAATTAAATATCACAGATAAATTAATTCATTTTAACATCTTCATTATTAAATATGAGGTTACAATGAGTTTTGGTATATCACATTCATAAAATTTAGAATAACCCTTGAACCTATGATTTAAAATATACCAAATTTATGTTCCAAGTTATTGGATATTATTCTCAGATTCAGAATATAAGGAGTTTCATATAAATTGATAAATAATGCATAAAATATGAGTTATCTAGTAATATATAATGAAAAATATGATATGTATATATGATATATATACGATATATATATATATATATATAATGCATAACTAGATAACTCATATTTTATGCATTATATATCAATTTATATGAAACTCCTTATATTCTCAATCTGAGAATAATATCCAATAATTTGGAACAGAAATTTGGTATATTTTAAATCATAGGTTCAAGGGTTATTCTAAATTTGATGAATATGATATACCAAAACTCATTGTACCCTCATTTTTAATAATAAAGATGTTAAAATGCATTAATATATTTGTGATATTTAATTTAACTTATGTTTTAATAGTAGTGTTTTTGTTTGTCAAAATATTATATATATATATATATATATCAGACAAACTTCACTTTAGATATTCAAAATCTAAAAAAGATTCAATATATTATTTGAATATCGTCAGAATCAGCTAGTTGTTCTGAAAGCTTTAGCACAATGGCTAACACGACGTCGCAAACTATTACAATGTTCATTACCGTAGCTTTATTTTCGCGTTTGTTCCTGTTTTGTCTGTCAAAGAAGCAGAAGCAAAATCACTATGGGATACATGTCTTCTTAAAATCAGTCCAAAATGTGCACTGGATATAATTGCCGTTGTCTTTGAAAATGGAACCATCACTGATGCATGTTGTCATGATATTGTTCAGAAAGGAAAAACATGTCACGATATGCTTATCAAATATATTGCGGACAAACCACACTTAATTGCAAACGAAACACAGTATTTGAAGAAGAGAGATGATTTGTGGACCCATTGCGTCTCGATCTCTAAAACTGCTTAAAATGTCTTTTTGCTTGTATAATTGTGCTTGAAAAATATATTCCACCATCACTAATTTTCTTTACGAAAGACTATGGTTTTCGACAAACATGATATATTAACTAATCCATAAATAAATCTAATTCCAAAAGGATCTGTAAAATTTACTACTTTTAACTCAGTTTCAAAATAAGATGTTAACAATATTGGATTTTAAAATAACTAGAAAGGTAAATATTAAGCATTTCAAGTAACATTTTTGAATGGGTTCGTCTTTATGTTTCTATCCAATTTAAATAATACATTTTGTCTAATATGTGAACTTAGATTTGTAGTTAAACCTTATCAATCATTATGAGAATTGAAAATTGTAATTAAAACAAATGTTGTTTCACCTTTTAGTCCTTAAATCTAAGTACAACATGTTGAAACCAATGATTTCACATTAAGATAAAATTGTGGACTGATACTCCTAATTTTTATGAATTTAAAATAAAATCATTTATAGAAAAATAAGATTGAGTATAATAAATTGATAAAATAACATCTCATGACCAATAATAAAAAAATGACATCTCAAATTTTAGAATTTATAATTATGGATTTTAGTTTAGAAATCGATCTAAAATATTTTGAATATATGAACTTTGAACACAACCAAATTTTATTATTTTAGATATATAATATTTTGCTAAGGCTAAAAGGTTGTGGAGTAGAAAACTGGTTTTCTCTATGTACAATATCTTTAAGTTTTAGAAGATTTTATTTTTTAGTTTCTGGGTCATTTATTTAATCAATGATATCTATTAGAAATTGTTTATCTATATCTTTAGTAAATACATTTATTTTTTTTACAATTGAAAATATAATCTGAAAAATCCTGAAAATCTTCAGATGATGATTCACTTTGATCTTCTATAATATCTAGGGAATGTTCATTACTAGATTCTCAAGAATTTTCTTATTCTGAAAAGAGTAGTTTTTCTCTACTATCCTTTTGATCATGAAAAAATTCATTCATTTTTCTTTTCATTTTGCATTCAGTTGATTTATGACCCTGACGTTTACAATTCCAACAAATGATTTTTTCCCTTTTAACTGGATTTTTAGGGATTTAATTTTTCATATAGTAAGGCTTAGAAAACTTTTTTGAATATTTTTTGTTCCTATTATGTGGTCCTGAGGATATAATTTTTTTTATTTTTATGAGTTTTTCTTTTTTTTCTCTAGAGGGTGGAGTAAGACGGTGGTAACCATATTGATCACAAAATGAGCCCATAGTTTCACCGAATTTAAATTTACTAGTTTTTTGTTTATCGTTATGATCTTGACATATTTTTAAGCCTTCTCTTTTTTAATGAAGAAAAACAACTGACCATAAGTTATAGAATCCCATGGAATCGGTTGACCTCCAGAAAAATCTTTTAATTTATTTATTAGTCTTTCTGCAAAAAAAAAAAATTAAGGTAATCCAGATATTAACATTTCTTTCCAAAATGGTTGATTACAATCATTTCTTTGGAATATATTAGTTATAAATATATCTTTATACCATTTAAAATCTCATAAAGTCTAACATCTAAGATTTGTTAATACTGGTTTTTTACTAGTTAGTTCTTCAGTTGGGTCTCCCACAAAGTGTATGGTCATTGTTTGTAATTATACTTCTGTAGCATTTTGAATTTGTTCTTCTTCATAAAGTCCATAATCCCCTTCTACTCTTCTAGTTTCAACATGGTTTATTATAGAGACTTGAGATAAACTATCTAATGCATTATCCCACCAATATTTTAAGGCTCCATTAAATCTTGAAATTAAGAGGACACATGCTTGTTTGTCTGTCAAGCCTTTGGCTCTATAGGCCAAACCAGCAATCCCTATTTCTTGAAATAAATTCATCATCTCATATTCTGATCTACCATCTATGTTACATTCATATATACCTTCTCATGTGTAAAATTTGCGGTTGGGAATTTATGATGTTCTTCAAATAATAGGTAAGGTGGTGAGTGTCTAGGATAATATGGTTTTTTGAAGGTTGAAAGATTCTTTTTATGCTGTTAATTTCCATTTCTTCATCCGTTTTTGTTTGACTATTTTCATCAATATTGTTTATCCCTTTATTTTTATCTAGTCGTTCTAGTCTACTTGAAATGGATTTTAAAATTTCATTTTCTGGAAATTTAACAGGTTTGGTTATTGAAAAATAACTTTACGATTGAATTTAAAGTTTTTTTTAAGTATTCTCTGCAATCAGTAAATCGTAGAAGTTTCCGAAAAAGTTTCCACAGATTAGTGTTTAATAATGTAAATTTAATCAAGTAGGAAATATATCTTTTCAAGTATACTTTAGCAGTTTATTATTAAAAAGAATAAATACAAATAATAAAATTTTGAATATATGGAACAATAAACTTAATTGCATTAAGATTAATAATAAAATAAGAAATCCTTCAACATTTTGAACGATTTTGGGTCTGCTAATATGACTTAAGCCAAATCATGAATTATATATCTAAAACAAGAAAATGTGGTTGTGTTGAAAGTTCGTATATTCAAAATATTTTAGATCAATTTCCAATCTAAAATCCATAATTATAAGTTTTAAAGTTACAGATTTTATATTTTATTATTGGTCTTGAGATGTTATTATAGCACTTTAATATATTCAATCTTATTGTTCTATAAATGATTTTATTTAAAATTCATAAAAATTAGGAGTATCAGTCCACAATTTTATCTTAATGTGAAATCATTGATTTCAATATGTTGTACTTAGATTTAAGGACTAAAAGGTGAAACAACATTTGTTTTAATTACAATTTTCAATTCTCATAATGATTGATAAGGTTTAACTACAAATCTAAGTTTACATATTAGACAAAATGTATTATTTAAATTGGATAGAAACATAAAGACGAACCCATTCAAAAATGTTACTTGAAATGCTTAATATTTACCTTTCTAGTTATTTTAAAATCCAATATTGTTAACATCTTATTTTGAAACTGAGTTAAAAGTAGTAAATTTTACAGATCCTTTTGGAATTAGATTTATTTATGGATTAGTTAATATATCATGTTTGTCGAAAACCATAGTCTTTCGTAAAGAAAATTAGTGATGGTGGAATAAATTTTTAAAGCACAATTATACAAGCAAAAAGACATTTTAAGCAGTTTCAGAGATTGAGACGCAATGGGTCCACAAATCATCTCTCTTCTTCAAATACTCGGTTTCGTTGGCAATTAAGTGTGGTTTGTCCGCAATATATTTGATAAGCGTATCGTGACACGTTTTTCCTTCCTGAAACATATCATGACAACATGCATCAGTGATGGTTCCATTTTCAAAGACAACGGCAATTATATTCAGTGCACACTTTGGACTGATTTTAAGAAGACATTTATCCGAGAGTGATTTTGCTTCACCTTCTTCGACAAAAAAAACATGAACAAACGCGAAAAACACAGCTAGAGTAATGAACATGGTAATAGGTTGGAATGTCGTGTTAGCACCATTCTGATAAATATTTCAAAAAAAACTAGCTGATTCTGATGATATTCAAATAATATATTGAAAATGTTTCAGATACTGAAAATGATATTCAAATTCTTAACCAAATGGGCTATGTTTATAATTTGGTAAGATGTTATTCATTTCATAGGATGATATTTAAGGTTTAATACAAACCTTTAATATTTACCTTCAATAACCTTAAATATTAATGGTTTGTATTAAACCTTAAATAACTAGAAAGGTAAATATTAAAGGTTTGTATTAAACCTTTAATATTTACCTTTCTAGTTATTTTAGATCCAATATGGTTAACATCTTATTTTGAAACTGAGTCAAAAGTAGTAACTTTTACATATCCTTTTGGAATCAGATTTTTTTTATGTATTAGTTAATATTTCATGACTGTCGAAACCATAGTCTTTCATAAAAAAATTTGTGATGGTCGAATATATTTTCAAGCACAATTATACAAGAAAAAAACATTTTAAGCAGTTTCAGAGATTCAGACGCAATGGGTCCACAAATCATTTCTCTTCTTCAAAAACTGGGCTTCGTTGGCAATTAAGTGTGGGTTGGCCGAATATATTTGATAAGTGTATCATGACACGTTTTTTCCTTACTGAACAAGATACTGACAACATGCATCAGTGATGGTTCCATTTTCAAAGACAACGACAACTATATCCACTGCACACTTGGGACTGGTTTTAAGAAGACATCTATCCCAGAGTAATTTTGCTTCAGCTTCTTCAACACACAAAACAAGAACAAAGGCGCAAACTAAAGCTACATTAATGAATATAGTAATAGTTTGGGAAGTCGTCTTAGCATGTGCTAAACCTTTTAAAATAACTAGCTGATTCTGATATTTAAATGATATATTGAAAATGTTTAAGATTTTGGTATATCTAAAGTGAAGCTTGTATATATATATATATATATATATATATATATATATATATATATATATATATATATTAAAAGTTCTCACAAACACTAATTTTAAAACGTAAGTTAAAGTAAATATCATAAATCAATTAATGCATTTTAACGTCTTTATTATTAAAAATGAGGTTTCAATGAGTTTTGGTATATCATATTCATCAAATTTAGAATAACCCTTGAACATATGTTTTAAAACATACCAAATTTCTGTTCCAAATTATTGGATACTATTCTCAGATTCAGAATATAAGGAGTTTCATATAAAATGATATATACTGCATAAAGTATGAGTTATCTAGTTATATATATATGGCATCATAGCCATGGTTGAGTAGGCGTCTAAGTTTTGGGTGTTTGGTGATCTATTAATTGTCGATCGTTGGTTCTTATACGGTTAAATCTTAGTCCTCCTGAGTGTTTTTGCCGGTCTAAGAAGGTCCTAACACCCGTAGGTATTGGGAAAACAAAACCTCTCTATACAGAATTGTAAGGAGTCATAGGTTTTCACCTCTATTACCAAGAATGGAATCATATTTTAGATCTTCATCATACAAATCCCAATCCGCCTCTACTTCCTCCAGATCGGAGAAGAAAGCTATAAAAGATTTCAAAAAGATAGTAACTAGTCAAGAAACAACTATAGATTATTTCCAAGGATCAATTGATAACTGGGAGATTCCAAGAGTACATAAAGATCAAATATACCAAATCTCAAAAATAAATTTTCTAAGAACAAAATTTTCTATTAAAAACTGAGTAACGTGATATTCAATTTACAAAACCTTTTGGGACGATCCATTTATTTTCTGAAAGTGCTTTACAAAGGCATAGAGAAAAGAATTTTAAATATATTCATATTGGTTTGGTTCAAGTCGGTATAAAACCACTTTCAAAAGAGGGATTAAATACTTCAATATTAGCTATTTTAAGAGACACACGATTTAAAGTATTTGAAGATTCTTTGTTAAGCTCGGTTGAATCAAGTTTATGTATTGGACCAATTTCATTTGGTTTCCATCCAAACTTTACTGTTTCTTTTAATGACAAAAATATATTAAAATCTTTGGTGTTACAAGTTAAAACACACAACTATGAAATGATTGAAGGATCAATTCCAATTGCTCTAATTTTTAGAGTACATTACAAAGCTATGACGAGTGCTTTTTCGTCAAAAGTAAAACTTTCCAGCAAAAAAGGGGAGACCCTGTTGCTTCAAAAAGATCTTTCGAGATCCAACTCCGTTATTCCGAGATCCATCCAGTGGAAAGAAATAAATCTTCGAGACGAATGGGTCCTCGAAGGAGCTGTCAAACCAAATCTTCCTACACCCGAAGAATCTATAGAGCCAAATACACGTTTAAAACATATTGAGCAATTTCGTGATGGAAAACTAAAATTGTCATTTATCAGAAATAACCAAGATAGAATTGATGAATATTTGTGTAAATCTTCTTGTAATCCAGAAACTATTGATTTAGGAAGAGTCTCACAATTCGGTCATGATTTTGCTAGAGAAGAAAAAAGAATGAATTTCCGTCCCTGGTTTTCAACCTCAGATATTCCCAATTCTGTTTTAAGAAATGTTAACTTTCAGTCACAAATACCAAAAGCGGTTTACTCAGCAGAAAACGATCTTTCACAAAATGAATTTAATTCAAAAACTGGGCCAACAAGTCCAACTTTATCAGCCATTACAGATAACATCTTAAATGAATTAAATGTTTTAGAAAAAGAATTTTCAATTGACAAAGAGCTTTTAAGAGATGATTTTTACTCTAAAAATAATAGTCAAAAGAGGCTTTGGTTCTTCAAAAACTTTTTAAAAGAAAGAAATAAAATTCAGAATAAATTTTACAATTATCTGCAAACACATAAGGTACAAATTTTATTTTTAACTGATTTGAAGATTATGCTTCTGAAAACAATATAAATTTCCCATTTTCTAAAACAGTGAATCCAATTACTAGTCGCAATAAAACTCATGAATGGGAAACACTTGCTAATGGTAATAGTATTCGCTCCAACAATCCTTCTCCCCAAGGGATAAAACTAGATTGGTTAGGAACCCCAATCAAAGCAATTTTTTTTTAAGCGACCTCAAGAAAATGATAAAGCTAATGTAAAAAATTATCATTGTTCAAAACAATTTTTCAAACACTAATCTTGGTACAATAACTAAGCAACTTGATAGGATATAGAAATCAACACCATATTCCAGTGGAATCTCCTTCGGAAAAGAAAAACAAAATTCCCATGTTTAAACCTTTCCAAATTTCCAAGTCAAGTGTCAAAACTTACTAAGATACAAATCTAGAATTCATTCGTGCTCTTCAAACTCAATTAAGTAAAGTTGAAATAAGAGAAAGAAGCATGCCACATACTTCTGATATTCCCGATACTCTACTTCAAAAATCCAAATAAATACCCTAGCAAACGATTCAGACATTAGTGAATGCTCTGATCAAAATTTTGTCCCAAAAATAAACCGTCTTAATTGGAAAAACCATCAAGATCTTCAATTAATATCAGCCCCTGATCTAGGCCAAATCCAACCAATAGAGCAATCTAAGTTTAACTCATCATCAGTCTATGACTGGAATATTGATGGTATATGTCAATATATATTTTAAGCTTCCTCCAAAAAAATGACAATGGCAGCAAACGCCTATAGAACCCAAATAGGAAATGAGGATAAAACTGTAGCTGAACTCCTGATAGCTGATTTTTCGGGACAGCTTAAAGGATGGTGGGATAATTACCTAACCAGTCTGCAACGAACAGAAATCCTCGATACAATCAAAATGAATGAAGATAATGTGTCAATCCTAGATAATCTCGGAAATCCTCAACAAGATGTTGTTGCTACATTAGTCATAGCAATAACCTTGGATTTTATAGGAGATCTTTCAGTCCTTAGAGATAAAAATGCTTAGCTTCTTTCAAATCTTAAATGCAAAAAAAAAAAAACTAAGTGATTTCCAATGGTAAAAAAAAAAATTCTTACTAGAGTTTTACTCCGTTAGGACTCTAACCGACCTTTTTGGAAAGAAAATGTAACGCCCCGACCGCCCACGGCTAATGGGCCACCCACGTCCGCTCTCTCGGCCTGTGGGCCCCATCCCGTTCCAACGGTCGGTGCATAAATATTTCCAAAGGCTCGAAATCATTGTTTACTGACCCTGCAATCACCACCCGACCTTTCCCCGTGTTTTGGCCTCACTCACACGGTATCGCGAATCACTTCCCGATATGTCACCCACCCTTTCACTACTCCAGCATAAGCACGCTTAACCCTGGAGTTCTAAACGGATGTGTGACGGAAAAGATAAGTCAACTTTGGTGACATAGGTAGCCAAGTCAATTCTCTTAAGCCTTTCCACATATCACAACTCGGGATGTTACAGAAAAATTCATAGCTGCCCTTCCTACTCTCTTAGGAGACAAAGTTAGAAACAAAATTAGAGATTTCATGGGAAACCAAATAATAGATTATGATGATTTTACTTATGGAGAGTTGATCAGTATTGTTCAACAAGAAGGTCTTAGGATATGCCAAGACCTGAAACTCCAGAAACATCTTAAGTGGGAACTCAAAAGAAAAAAAGTAGAATTAGGATCTTTCTGTAAACAATTTGAAATAGACCCCAATAAAGGTAACAAATCTTGTGTAGGAGATTCCAACAAAAAATACTATTCTAAAATGAAGCCTAGAAAATATTCTAGAAACTATAAGAGTTTTAGAAGTCGTGAAAATTCAGAGAAAAAAAACCCCAAAACAAATTTCCTCAAAAAAATCACTAACCAAAAAACCCTTTTATAAAAACCTTACATGCTTCAAATGCAACTAAAAAGGTCATACTTCAAAGTTTTTTTTCGCTTTAATCACAAAATCCAGGAACTAAACCTCGGAGAAGAAATTTCAAGTAAAATATATAATCTCTTACTAAATGTTTATTCCTCATCCTATGAATCTGACTCATCCATGGCTTCTGAAAAACCCCTTCAGATTGATGAACTAAATAGTTCATCATCAAGTTCAAAGTCAAATGAAAAGAATATCTATGTCCTCACTAAAGATCAAGAATTACAACTTGAAATATTAAATTTCATTTCTGATCCAAGCTTAAAACATAAATTTCTTAAGAAAATCATTTCCTCTTTGAATGAAAAAGATATTAATAAATAGATAGTTCCCAAAAATCTCATGGTCCAACTTCCTCCAAATCCTCTTATGATCTCACTAGCATTCTCAAAAAAAAGAAAGAAAGACACCTCGAAAACAAAAATACAAGATCTTAGAGTTGAAATAAAAGAAGTAAAAAATAATTTTAAAATCCTTAAAGAAAAACAAAAAAAAAGATTTTGAGTATTTACACTCAATTATATCTTATATCAAAGATCATCATGATTCTAGTTTGGAAGAACAATAAAGTGATTGCTT
>CAJHQQ010000836.1:0-136976 GCA_905132885.1 Moricandia moricandioides | reverse complement strand
AAACCAACCCTTTTTTTTTAGTTACTATTCATCATTGAATTTTCCATAATACCCATAAGTTTTTGAATTATTTACAAATTTGCCATTATTATTTATTTATTTATTAATTTCAAAAAATACAAAAAAACAAATACACCCTAAACATTTCTTCTTAATTACAACTATGCCATCATCATCAATATTTTCAACCACTATTTTTGATCTCTTAAAGCTTTAGAATTGAATTTTCAATCACTTTTTTCTCATTCTTAACAAGCAAATCTTCATTTCCTCTCATTTTCTCTACATTTCCATCTAAAAATCTATCTTTTCATAATCATAAACTTCATAATTTCGTTTTTTTCACTTGTGAATCGTCAAAATTTTTTCATTTTGGTCAATATTGGAGTTTGGACGGTTGAAAAGGCTGGAAACGAGCTTCACACTGCAAAAATGTAACTATTTTCATGGTTTAAGTCGTTTCTCAGATCTGTGTCGCGATAGTAGACTGTTTTATATGTCTACGCCCTTATGTAGACATACAATGCAGTCTACTTGTCAACGCACAGGTCAGTTTTGCAATTGACTAAACAATTTTTTTTTGTAATGTAGCATTCCCCGACAGTCTACATCTTAACCTTTGACAACAAAAAACGAAAAAGTACGTAGACCTACAAAGACGACTACGCAAAAAAGGTTAGTTTTGCATTTGAATGAACTTTTGACTTTTCATATGTAGACTTCAACATAAGTCTACGAACCGTAGACTTCAACATAAGTCTACAAAGAGGTCAGTTTAGCATTTGACCAAAATTTTGACTGCGTTGAAAAGGTTAGTTTTGTGTTTGACTAAAACTTTTTAAAAATATATTCATTTTTTTTAATACGTAGACTTCATATGCAGTCTGCTCTTCCCGAAAAAAAAATGTAGACTACCCGTGAAGTCTATTTTTTTATTTTGGTCAAATGCAAAACTGACTCGTCGGATTTGAGAGTAGACTTCTTTCGAAGTCTATAAATCTGTAGACGTTCATTTCAGTCTACCCCCTAAAAAGTCAAACATAGTCAATTGCAAAACTAACCTCATTCAAAAAAATTAAAATATGTAGACTGTATATTTAGTCTACCTCTGAAAGTCAAATCCTGGAAAAATTCTGGTCAATAGCAAAAACTAACATTTTTGAAGTTGTAGACTGAAAACGAAGTCTGCTTAAATAAAATCACGACTTTTTTTCAACTATAAAAAGTAACCCGTAAAATAGTCAATTGCAAAAACTAACCCAAACAGTAGACCTATCTGACCGTCTACAGCGTTGTAGACTGAAAAGAAAGTCTACAGCGTTGTAGACTGAACATGAAGTCTATATTGAAATTTACATTAAAAGTTAATTTGTGTACTATGCATTAAATGTTTTCACAATTTTTTCGTTTGAAAGTGTGTAATAGTTAATCCTAATGGGTTTGAGTGATTTTGGATAGAAAAACTGTTGTAATTATGAAAATATAATACTTTTGATTTTGCTATATTACTAGAAAACATTTGTAGACATATTAGTAAGTCTACGTTAATTGTCACAGTGCAAACAAACAGGTCACATCCAAATTGTCTAAGTTAAACCAGTGTTGTCTTACTGCTTTGGATGTTGTCTTATGTATTATCTCTTATGTGTTGAATTGATCAATTGTATGATTGCTTTGGATGGTGTCTTATTGCTATGGATGTTTTCTTATGTCTTATGTATTTAACTTATCAGCTGTATTGTCGCTTTGGATGTTGTCTTATTTGATGAACTTTTGTTGAAATCGTAGGTCTTAATTTTTCTATTACTTTAAGTTCTAATGTTACTTTCTGTCGTGTAGACCAACATGTTAGTCTTCTTGAACAAAAATTAGACTTCTTTTTAAGTCTCTTATAAAGGAAGACTAATATGTAAATATCTGGATTATAAAGGAAGACGAATATGAATTAAAATCTCTGAAAGAAGAGTACTATATTGATACAAATGATGATATTTTGATATATAGTCGAGTACCAGACTTCTATAAAAGTTTTCTGCAAAAGAAGACTAATAATTAAGTCTGCTGCAAGCAAATTACATAAGTTTGTTACAACCATATGTCTGGTACAAAAGCCTGATACAACCGTCTGTTACTCACAGTTCTTGAGCTCCTCCCTAGAGTATACAACCTCGATAGGAAATCAAGCTTATCCATTTTGTAACATGCACCAAGAAGACACAAACAAATAATTATATAAGTGCATTCTACACGAGAAGTCTACAATTTAAAATGAAGCCTACACGAGAAGCCTATAAATTCAAACATTAGTGTACTACAAATTCAAAACATCAGTTTACATCAGAAGTCTACAAATTCAAAATATATGTTTACAAAATTCAAAATATCAGTCTACAAATTCAAAATATCAGTCTACAAATTCAAAATATTAGTCTACAAATTCAAAATATCAGTCTACAAATTCAAAGTTTCAGTCTACAAATTCAAAATTTCAGTCTACAAATTCGAAACTTCATACTACACTTCAAAACGAAGTAGACTCACCAGAAGCAGAGAAATGGATTAGAGAGGATGCAATGCTCGTTAGAGAAATGGATCTAAGACTGACCGACTCAGATCTGAATCAAAAGAAACTAAAAGGTTAGTAAACAAGGATGAGCTTGTTAGTTTATTAGTTAAATGAGAGATAGAGATGATAGAGAGACGTACATTGGAAGATGAAGCACAGTCCCTTGCTGGCTAGAACAGAGAGATGAAGTAGAAGCCATGATACTGACTGGAAGCAGAGATTTGGACGAGAAGCACCATTCCTTAGAAGTCACCGGCTCAGATCTGAAAAGAGAAAAAGGTAAAGGTGGTCACTTTTATCAACAGAGAATAGAGACATTTAACTTACCAGAGTGATGGAGGAGACATAGATGAAGCGGATGGGAACTGCGTGGATCGATTTCACTGGAATCTCGCCGGAAATCGCCTAGAGAGAGATACGGCGAAGTTTAGTTTTTTTTTTTTTTTACCTGAAAAGCTTGAGAAATCGTATATATATACTAGGTTAAATTGTGTGTAGACTGAAAAAAAGGTCTACATATATGTAGACTTTATAATATGTCTACGAATCCCTTAACCACAAATCTCAAACCGTAAATGTTTTATTTGATCATCAAATTATATTGGTTAAATTCGGTTAGGTTAAATTGTGTGTAGACTGAAAAAAAGGTCTACATGTATGTAGACTTTATAATATGTCTACGAACCCCTTAACCACAAATCTCAACCGTAAATGTTTTATTTGATCATCAAATTATATTGGTTAAATCCGGTTAGGTTAAATTGTGTGTAGACTGAAACAAAAGGTAGACTTTATAATATGTCTACAACCCCTTAACCACAAATCTCAAACCGTAAATGTTTTATTTGATCATCAAATTATATGGTTAAATCCGGTTAGGTTAAATTGTGTGTAGACTGAAAAAAAAGTCTACATATATGTAGACTTTATAATATGTCTACGAACCCCTTAACCAAAAATCTCAAACCCTAAATGTTCCTTAAAAATGTTTAATTATATAAAATTTTATTTTTTACTTGATATTATCCATTATATTAATGATTAGTTAAAAATATTACAACAATTATTTTTATACATTTTTAAAATTAAATTATTAGATAAAATTATGGTGTAGACTACATAACAAGTCTACCGAGTGAATAGACTTCGTACGAGGTCTACATTTATGTAGACTTCTTTCTGTTACGTGTAGACTAACAAAGGATATAAACGTAAAATACACTTCTGTTTTTTGTTTGGTCATAAGGGTTAAATAGTACTTTTATCACCCTTGTAGGTTGGTTTTGCATTTGATTGAAATTGGGGTACACTTTTAGGTTTAGATTGAAATTTTAGGTTGTTTTTAGCAAATCCCCCTTATAAATCAGATATAAAATTGATAAAATGATGAATAATGATTTATAAATTAGTTTTCAAGGCTTCTCAATCAAATTTTAAACTACACATAACTGACAATAAAGGTTTTAAAATATTTAGTGATTTTTAGTTATGAAAACCCTCAACTATTGTTGAATCGGAAGAAAACCCTTCAACTAAGTTTTTGACATTATAAATCATCAACTTATAAACCATTAGCATATATCACTTTTATAGTATTTTAGACGGTGGATAACAAATATCAACAAAATTAAAATTGAAGGTTTATTTCACAAGATTATTCATTGAAGATTTATTTTGTAATTTTATCTTTTGTTTAATTATTAAAAAATATTATATTATACTCCCTCCGTTTCAGAATAAGTGTCATTTTAGAGAAGTTTTTTTGTTACAAAATAAGTGTCGTTTTCGACTTTCGATGCAAAACTTATTAATTTTATGTTGCAGATTATTTTTCTATTGGTTGATATATGGTTAGGTGTATAGGTAATTGTGTTTTTATATAGAAAATATGCAAAATTAATTGTTTTATTAATCCGTGTGCAAAAACTTAAAGTGACACTTATAATGAAACAGTGGGAGTATTATACATTTTGGAACAGAGAGAGTATTTCACGGGACTGTTAATTTGATTATGCTGTTTTTTCTTCCAAATGGTTGATCTATGGTCCTATTTTGATTCCATTTGTAAACGTTTATTTCAGAATGAGTTTGACAGGGCCACGTAGTGGCACGTATATCATAGGAAACTTCCAAAGCTGCCGATATGATCCTTGTTCATTAACTATTATTACGACTTTCTGACAACATTTGGTCATTAATTATCATGTCAATTTTTTTTCTTATGAGTTTTAAAGAAAGTGAAACTTAAATTTAGTCAAATCAGACATGTTTCAGTACTAGACTCCACATTTCTATTCAAGAACAAAAGAAGGAAACATACAATGGAAGATTTACTGGTACATTCTAAGAAAGAAGAAGTAGATAAGATAAGATGGGAGAAGTTGAAGAAAGTGGCTTCAATGGCAGCTCCCATGGTGGTCGTAAACATATCTCAAACCCTTCTTCAAGCCACTTCTACAATGATTGTTGGCCACAAAAGCGAGATCTCTCTAGCTGGAATTGCTCTCGCTAGCTCCATTGCTAATGTAACCGGCTTCAGTCTCCTCGTAAGTTGAACATGTACACACTCATAACATGTTATTCTCTGATTATAAGTTTCTTAGATACAATTATGTAAATTAACAGTCTGGACTAGCGAGCGCATTAGAAACATTATGTGGTCAAGCCTTTGGAGCTCGTCAGTACGAGAAGCTCGGTTCCTATACTTTCACTTCCATTGTTTCTCTCCTCATCATATGTTTCCCAATCTCTCTTCTATGGATTTTCATTAAAAATATTTTGTTACTTTTTCATCAAGACCCGGAGATATCAGAGATAGCTTCTGTTTATTGCCTTTGGCTCATACCAGCTTTATTTGGTTACTCTGTACTTCAATCTTTGATTCGCTACTTCCAAACACAAAGCTTGATTTTCCCTATGGTTTTGTCTTCTCTAACGGTTCTGTGTTTCCACGTGCCGGTTTGTTGGGTTTTGGTTTACACTTTAGGGCTTGGAACCAAAGGTGCAGCTTTATCTGTTAGCCTTTCGTATTGGCTCAATGCGGTTTCCCTCTGGTTTTTCATGAGACGTTCTCAGGTTTGCGTAGGCAAACGCGTTTTTATATCGATGGAAGCGTTTGGTCACATGAGGATTTTCTTCTCCTTAGCGGTTCCTTCTGCTTTGATGATGTGTCTTGAATGGTCGGCTTTCGAAAGTTTGATTCTTATTTCCGGAGTTTTACCCAACTCAAAGCTCGAGACCTCTGTTATTTCCTTGTGGTAATACCAAGTCCTCTAATTTTCTAGTAACACTATCCTATGACTGTTTCGTCTGAGCTAATGGCTACCCTTTTTTTCATTTGAACAGCGTGACATCGTCTTCTTTGCACTACAATCTAGCAACTGCGATCGGTGCAGCCGCAAGGTCAGTTTGTGTAGGAGGTTATTATCTCAAATAGAAAAGACCATGGTCATTGTGTCAGAAGTCCCAAGTTCAAGTAACTATTGAAACTAAAAAAAATTGCATATGGACTTACAAGTCATGAGTAGATTAGTCTATATCTCTTTATATAGTATTTGCAATATAACTCATTTTACTTCTCTTATTATATGTAGATGATAGGTGTTTTAGTCTATTGCAAATCTAAATTCCACTTTAAGATCGGTAACATATCCTATTTCTACTTGAGTGACATTACTACTTGAGTGCTAATCATGTTAAGTTTAAAAAAAAAAAACTAATTATTAGGGAGTCGATTGACTTATGTTTCTTATCTATTACTCTATGTCACATGCTACTTTAAGCATGTGATTCCTAATAGCTATTTTGTTGATGTAAAACACATATGAACACAAAGGGAAAGGCCAATGTAATGCAAAAAAGAGATTCAGAGTATGAGTCAGTTTATAACTATTTGATTTTCTTAAATGTTGTAGCACGAATGTGGCCAACGAACTAGGAGCTGGAAACCTAGTCGCAGCTAAAGCTTCTGCGTTTGTTGCAATTATGATTGTAGCTGTTGAATCTTCTTCCGTAAGCTTTGCTCTGTTCATGTCAAGAAATGTTTGGGGCTACGCCTATAGTAACGTCCCTGAAGTGATTCACTACGCTGCAGAAATCACACCGATCCTCTGCATTTCCATTGTCATGGACAGCTTGTCAGCCTCACTAACCGGTTAGAAATCCATGCTCTCTTTAGTCTTTATAAACAGGAAGAAAATAGATTTTCTAAATAAATGTCTTTTTTTTTGGTGTATGTGTTTGTGTTTTAAGGGGTTGTGAGAGGAAGTGGTAAGCAGAAGATTGGAGCTTATGTGAATATCGCTGCGTTTTATATAATAGGAATTCCAGTAGGACTTCTCTTTTGCTTTATACTTGACTTCAAAGTAAAAGGTCTCTGGATTGGAGTTCTTACTGGATGCACTGTGCAAACTATCACCTTGTTTCTCATTACTACATTCACCAAATGGACCAGTAAGGTAACTGAGGCCTCGACTGTTTAATATGCCCAATTATTGCGGTTGTGTTCCCATAAAATTATTTGTAGATTCAAATAAAACCTCATAGTTCTACCCAAAGAATAGAAAGGTAAACAAATATTTGGTTAGACATCAATATATTATTTGAAGCAAAATATAGACATCATAGATCGAATAGTTATTCATTACTCACCGAAAATCTTACTAGTGTGATGAAGTAAAGAGTAAAGTAAGCAGGATCTCTTCATGTTTATAAATAAAAATGTACACTAAGCTACATAGAGTCCGTGAATTACCAATGAGAGGCGAAGAGGCATTCCTATTGGATTTATCAACAATCCGAAAACGCCTGCCGGAGATGTCTGAATGAATGTTAGCTCTGCCATTTTATTATATCAGTTCATCCATATAAGTTGCATTCTTGCCGTGAGACAGTGATGTGATGGTGAGACTGCAAAAGTAAAGTAATCAACTAGAAACATTTAAAGCATCTCTTTCGGTTCCCATTCTACTGTGATCTGGTTTCACAAAATAGATGAAATAGATGCTTAAAGTGTTTAATCAGTCGACTACATCGTTAATTTAATGTCTAATCAATTTTTAAAACGATGTATATTTAGAGAGTTAACGGACATTTGTCTATTTAATCGAGTTTAACTGTTAACTATCCTAATTTTTAAAATGTTCTAGGTAACAATATAATAATTAAATCATCAATTATTTAAAATTTGAGGAAATTTTTTAGCTCAAACATGAATTAGAATTTTTTTTTGTTTTAATTTGAAAGTTCAAGATTTTAATTGCCATTATTTCTTTTTATTTGTTAGATGCTTTTTCTTTTACTGCAAGTTTATACTAGCTATATATCTTTGAGATCTAATTTAAATTTACAAAACAAAACTACTAATGATATTCAGAGAGTGAGTAATGGTTTGATCTCCTCTTTTTGTAAACTCTATAAGCTACAGACAATGGTGAAATCTTCTACATTATATCTACAAAAAGAACTCGTTACTTTCAGATCTGTAAGCAGGTCTAAGGTCAACTCATTGTCCTATAGCCATATTTTTTGTTTATTCATCTTTTGTCGTTTTGAAAATAGTTATGTTAGGGTTTTAAGGCTTGTAGTTTTCTGTTTGAAAAGAAATTAGAGAGACAAAAAAAAAGTCTATATATAGACTAAATTCTACCGTGATTTAATCTATAACTACGTTTATGACCATGCAGAGACAAATTGAATATATATTATTCTTTGTTTCCAATAATATTACTCTTCGCAAACAAACAAGTAAGTGAAAAAGTATGTTCATACGTATAGTTGCCGTAAGAACATATGGGACCGGTAAAACTATTTTGGGTTTCCTTCCGTCTGGTTATATTTCTAACATGTTATTTATGGTAAATGTACAAAATCCTCTTGTGTAAAAACATTTCACACATTCAGTAGTAATAGATAAAAAGATACACATGCCTCTGCATTTATAGAAAACCTATAAATTTGAAGAACAATATTAGAAAAAAAAGGAAAAAATCTTGGCTAGTTAGAAACAGAAACTGCAGGCCCAAGTCACAGTATATTTAAATTGATCTTAGAGCATTAGCATTAAGAGTTTTCCAATGGATTTTTCAAAAATAAAGTATGTAAAATAGGAAACTATTAAACATTTATGAGAAAACCATATAATATGTGTTTCTATATAAATGGTTCAAACTTTGTGAAAATATTAATTTTAGCTATGTAATTACTTTTTTGTCAAATATGTAATTAAATTTTATTAAAATATTAATGTTAATAATTTTGGATATGCAAGTCAGAAACTTTATAATACTCCTAGTTTTTAGACGGACTTGGATGGAGATTATATGAAAGTTGTAGACGGGAGTCTATATTAAACGTCTTAATGAATTAATGTTGTAAGCAGATATTTTGAACAAGTAGAGGGTTGCAATTTAAATATACTTTAAACAGATATTTGATAGAAATGCAATTTTAATGGCGGTTCATAAATATAATTTACAAATGTTCACGCTAGCTAAAACACAACTATGGCTCTTAGTCACAAAAGAAACATGACCTAAAAAATAGAGTGATTAAGAGATAAGAAAAAGAATGTTAGGGTTAACTAATTTTTTTTTTTTGTGGCACTCATGAGATCATGGATGATGGATGCAAGGAGAATATAGCCAATAGAAGGATGGGCGAAAAAAGTTAAAGAGGGAACAAAGAATCTGAGAGAAACAGTAGCTTAATTCTTATCTCTTCATGCCTCTTCACGATAAGCATCCTCGTGCTTGTCACCTCCCTATAGCTTCTTACTTATTCTCTTTTACTTTCTCAACCCTACTCTCCAGTCTCCATTCCTTTTCTATCATTCCACTATTCTCCACTCACACCATTTCTTTTATTATATTTATTATATGCAAGTGTGTTCACAATTTTAAGATTACAACGTATCTTTAAAAATAGTACATAAGCTAAAAAAGTTTAAATATCATTTAGTAGAAGCTAAAAATATTTTTTATTTTGATTTAAATTTTAGTGATTAGGGTTTATTCTTTAGGAAGTTAGTCATTACTATTCTAAGAATTTTTCCCTTATATGCTATTTTTTCATAAATATTTTTATGTGATATCTAAGAGATTTTTTCAAGTAGAGATATGTGACATATCTCTACCCTAAGTCTATTACATTCATTAGGTTGAGTGGTTATTGTCTTGATTTAACAATAAAAAACGATTATTAGTTTTAGCAATTAAATACGATTAAGAGAACTAAGTTGCCTTTGTTTCTTATAAATAACGAGTTACATTAATTTTAGTTCGGCCTTAAAATTCAATGTAAATAATTATCGAGAGACTTATGGTTTTGGTGAAGCCAACAGCGCACATGCAATCTTATCATCTCTACAGAAATCTAGACAAAATTCCGCCTGAGTGAAGAATATATATATATAGATATACCTAAAAAAGAGAACTGATAAAAGTATACCCCTGGATTAGATGCAAATGATTATACTTTGATTTGGACAAGACTGTGACGGTACGCCAATTGTGTACCCAAATTCATTACCTTCTTTTGTTCCAAGTATTTTAAATAATATGGCTCAATATAGTTAGGTATGAGATTTATTATCCGGGATCAAGACCCGATCCAAGATCTACTCCGAATCTATTCTAAAAATAACCGGGATGCCTGGATTTGGATTCATTCAAACGGGATCCAGATATCTTAATTTTTAAATCCGTATTTGTTTTTAAAATGTATTAAATTTTTAATTGTACTAATAATTATATTAAATATATTAATATTTATACATAAAATTAGTTTTTAATATTATATTTAATTTTAATAATATTATATATCATATATATATATATCCATAAATTTTGTATAAATATTTAATTTATGTATTATTGTTAAAATTTGTGTATTTAAAAAATATTTTTATTTTTAAATTATTTTATGAATCCAAATATGAATATGGATATCCGTTGATATCACAATAACTAGATGAATATCTAAAGCTTAGATACCCAAAAACACGAATCCATATCCAAATACTAAAATTACGGATTCGACGAATCCAAATACTCTAAATTTCAAACTTTTGTTCGTTTTGCACTTATAACGCGACATATTAGGAATAAAATATACCACATCGAAAATTCAAAAATACATTAAACAATATAAAAAAGTTAAAATCATTTCATTTATTATTAATTAGTTTTAAGTTGAAAATCCATGAACCAAAATCTAACACAGCGCATGGTTCATAGACGTAACAGACATAGCTCAACTAGTAGCTGATAAAAAGGCTTAGGTTTGTACGGGAAAATGGGAAAATGTGAAAAGAAAAATTCTAGATGTTCTTAAAAGGTATGTGTTTAACTCTCTTACACGTACTAAAAAATAATAAAATTTGATAATAAATATTTTTTTTTATATTTTCTAATTTTCCACAATTCTAAGTCAATAGTATTTTGAAAACTATAGCTTTTTTAAGTTCACAATTTAAGATTATCAACTAATAAAATTACGTTGACAACTTAAAACATATTCTTTTCGTTTCACTTTAAATGGTGTTTTAAAAAAATGTTTCGTTTTAAGTGATGCTTTCAAATTTTTATATAAATAATGAATGTAGTGTAATGTTTATGATCATTTGTTTATATTCTGCAGTATAGTGGAATTGGATATATAACATTGTTGATAACAAGTTAGCCGATTCTTTGGTAAAACAAGTTTTGTGCAATGGGTCCATTGTGATGACTCCAAAACTTCGTAGGTTGATTTTTAATGAAAGTTGTGTTACAAAAAAAGTTACAAGATCGAAAATTCACAAGTTTCTTTACTAACCCTAGATCTCCAACTTCGTTTCTCAAAAAATGACAACTACTGAGTATTGACCACTAGAGTTCATATAAATTAAGTCCTCATATTGACAATGGGATCGCATGAACTCAAATCCAAATATATCCTGATCGAGTATGTGTTGGTGAGAGGCTGAGGGAAGTTGGCACCGTTGATAACGGGCATATATGGCACTGTTCATGTTGACTATTTCCTAATTCAAAATGGCTCAACCAAAGTAATTTTTGTGATTTATTTAGGACTACGATTTTATTTGAAATATTAGCCAGGTTTAGAATTATTTAGTCATTTTTCGTGCTTAATTTGAGATGCTTGTTAGTAAGAAGATACCTTTTTTGTCAACTGGTAAGAAGATATCTATTGGAAAACAATTATTAAACTTTATATTTTATATATTAAAAACATACATTTTTTTCTATACATAATATGATTTGAAATTTTCAAAATAGACATATATTTTATCAAGATTTTATATAATATTACATATACTTGATTTTTAAATCTATACTATCTTACACATTTAGATATTATAGTTAGATTTTTTTTTTCCAAATGAGATATAATTTTGTTGTGTTCTATTCTATTTACCAACATAGAATAGAAATGTTATATACTCTCTCACTTTCTCTCTCTCTCTCTCTCTCTCTCTCTCTCTCTCTCTCTCTCTCTCTCTCTCTCTCTCTCTCTCTCTCTCTCTCTCTCTCTCTCTCTATATATATATATATATATATATATATATATATATAGTTCTATTCTACATAGTACACGAAAAGTAGAATAGTATTTGAATATTATTTAAATAAACCCACGCGCAGCAAGGAGAAGAAAGTCTAAATGTATGTCAAATGTTCACAGTTATCAAGGTATGGTTACGTTCTTAATTTTCTTTCCAATATGGCTATCTTACAAATTAACCCAACACATATAGAGACATTATAACAGTATAAAATATGTAACCTTTTAGGTCATATATATAATATTCACATATATATATATATATATAATCTAGATATTAATTTTTCTTTTGGGTAAATTAAAGATTCATTTCACGGAGAATTAATATTTTAATTTGATATCTATAGGGTCCTTCAACTCTCGTTCAGTCATTCGGTGAGCCCGAGTGTTCCTGGGAATATAGCTTTGAAGACTCTAGAGTTGGTTTCCAACATCCACAGAATCTCAACTTACCAAAGTGACAAGACTTTTATGCTTCAACTTTCACTTGAAACCATATTATTGCATAAAAATTATCTTGAATCCGGTTCTCTTTTGTATTTCTACATTTATGTAGCTGTATTTGGCACTTATATATAGAAAAAAGACGTGATCACATAACGCTGGAATTGGATATATCACATTGGTGATAAGGTTAAATATGTTTTAAATAAGTTATTTAATGAAAAACCAAACGAATAAATTTAAACAAAAATCAAATGTTGAAATGGAAGTGACTGTTGCAGCTCCTATTACTCCAAAACTCCTTCGTTAATCAATAAAAAACCTTAATGACATAAGGTTAGTTGATGCGTCGTTCACTGGTCTGTAAAGATTGGTCGCCGGTCAAAAAGAAACAACTGATAATAGTATTAATATACTATAAATATAACAATAAATGGATTCTCGAACATGATGCAAATCACCTGTAGTTTTGGTGGCTTTAAATCAGTTGAGTAACTATGATCAACCAATTAACTTTCGAAAGGTGTAATGGAATTAAACTAGAGTTGATCGATGTGATTGAGACTTTCTCAATGTGGAATGTGACAAAAAGATATATGTCTCCAGGAGAAGCCTCCAACCCAACTAACATGCTTTTTAGCCTTATATATGTATACGGATTTATACATTACAAATCTAGTACGTGCGCATGTTCCAAAATATCCATATTGTGTAAGATAGTTTGAAATTATCCAAAATATTTGAAAACATATATAAATAGTGAAAAGTAAATTTCTAAAATAACTAATAAAGTTTCAATACACCAAAATATTTAAAATATCTATAATTTTTTTATCTAATTATTTAAGCTAAAACAAATTTTATGTTATTTGAGTATTTTGACATACATTATTCAAATTTATATTTTATATAATATTTTTATTTTTAGATTTTGAAAAAAACTAAAGTAAATCTGACTTTTACAATTTTAAAAATAATTTAAATGGGTTATCTAAATCTAAACCCGTAAAAAAACGAATTAAAATTTATAAATAACCAAAAAAATTAAAATCTTTAATCTTAAAAATCCAAAATACTTAAAATTTGAATAGATTCAAACTGAACTTGAACGGGTATTCAAACGTCCATATGATCAGAATGCTATTAGAAAACTGACGGACATCTCATAAATTCGTTCGTTTTTACCGCTGTTTCTTTCTTTTCTTTTCTTTGTAATGAAGATTTCACAAAACTTGATCATCGAAATGGACAATCGAATAAATTGAAGACTTGCTGAACTCCAAAACCGTATATATTTTTAACTTTCATGTAAAGATGAAATCATATTCCAGATAATATATACAATCTTAGCCAAATGGAATTTTTGTATTGATAGAAAAGCATCTCCAGTACCTTCTCAAATTGATTGATGGTCTCATAGGGACTTGATAAAATATAAATTTGAAGAAATTGTTGCCAAAAGGAGTATTGGGGAATATAATTGTGTGAATGGGCTTCATGTCTATATTCATTTTGGGTGCGTATCTTTAAAAGATTTGATCTTCTTCTTTTCTGAAAACCTAGATACGATCATCTTCTTCGTCGTCTTATACATATTTTGTTTCTTCTAGAGTGCCAAAGACCGTACCCTCATAGTTATACTATCTTTGTTTTTTCCATCACCTTTATTCATATTTATCCTTATATCGAAATTTTCAAAAGTGGCACTCTTATAATATTGTTATTTGCGCTCTCTTGTTGTGACTAAAGCTATTAATCTTTTTGTCAAACAATCAAGACTACTAATGTTTTTAGAGTTCGATTTTAAACACATGTTGATCTTAGAAGAACAATTTTTTTTTTTTAATTTCCTTTTAACCGTTCATGTCCATTTGATGTGATTTTCCATCAATGATTCAATATATAATGTGAGTTTGACGTCA
This sequence comes from Moricandia moricandioides, assembly GCA_905132885.1. Lineage (NCBI taxonomy): Eukaryota > Viridiplantae > Streptophyta > Magnoliopsida > Brassicales > Brassicaceae > Moricandia > Moricandia moricandioides. The sequence continues at coordinate 122,480 of CAJHQQ010000836.1, read as the reverse complement.
CACATTTTCCATAAAGATATCTCTGACTATTTTCATCCCAAAGAGGTAATTAATCTTGCAAAGTAGGTAGACAGTTCCAGAAGTGGACTGAGAATAATTTTTTATTGTTGACAAGAATAGATTCGAAAATTAGTATATACCAAAAGAACCCAAATAATTACAGCATTATTCCAAACTTGTTGAAACAAAAGGTTCAATGAAACTGGAGAAGAGAAATCATCTCGCTGCTCTATGTACGTCTATAAATTGTGGCTTCAAGAATCCTCATCATAATCATCTCATCACCAACCTTCTGGTACTTCTCTACGCCCATATGTGCATACATCTAATCATATATAAAGATGTTGAGCTATAATTATAATGATCACCAAACTTGGTCTTTGTATCAAGATCTTGATCTTGATATTCGCTAGAGGTGTTTTTTCATCTTTTTATAGTATTTTATGTTCTTTTCAATAAGGAGTCTATAGTCGATCTTTAACATTTGGGAGGCGTTAATAGTGTTGACAGAAGATAGAGAGCACAGATGATGAGATGCAATTCTGGAGCAGCTTCTATGCATCATACTCCTTTGTGCTCTCTAGTCTTCTGTCATCACCCGTTATTTGCCTTAACCCACCGTATATATAACCTATTTTTTGATTCCATGACTTAATTACTACTTGAAACTATAAAGAATACACAGTTTAGCTCTAAACATGTTTTGATCAAGAGAAACTGAACTTGCATGATCATATATTCTATTTTGATTTATATATTTTCTATTATTCTTTATTGAGTTAAATTTGGGTCGAAAGGTATTTTAATCAGGCTTTATCCAAATCGTTTTTAGATTAGCGATCAAATTTTAGTTTTGAAGCCTATGGTCTAAATAGTGAATGTGATATAAGAGTTGGTTATCTTAATTAATCATTATAGGTTTATTATATTATTAACAAAAGAATATATGACATAATAGCTCATTAGTGACAAAAAAAACTTAAACGGGATATTACTTTTGTATTGGAATTGTTTTGGGGTTTTTTGCTAACAAAAAGCAGTATGCGGGTTTGAACCCTGAAAGATCAAAGAGACAACTGGAAAAGATAAGTAAATGGATCTTGAAAACATCAGCTTTTAATTTTTTTGGGGGTGTTTAAATAAGCTTTTAAAGTTGTATCATGGCCAACATTATATAAAAAATGGTATTTCTAAGTCCGAATTTCTCATATCGATCTATATATATTGACTTGATAGTTTATATTTCAGATTTATTAAAGGAGTTACATGTGTTGTTATCATGAATCATTTTCAAATGACTGATCAAAACTTGTAATCTAGTAGTTTTCATGTTTCCCTTCACGGCTATTTAAATTCAAATACATCGTCCGTTCCATATGCAATTAGAGATGTTCAATTGAGTTAAATTGAGATTCGGTTGTCTTGGTTTTTTAGTTTATAAAAATTAGTTATCATATTAATAAGTTATTTATTTAGTTTGGTTCTTAATTGCCTTTTTGGGTTTCTCAGTTTTAAACCAAAAAGCCATAATAATATTTATTTCAAATAAACTTTAATGAATTTTATGTTATGATATATGATTATAATCAGATCCACTGTAACATAAAATACTATTTTCTTGAATGCGATTAATTCTATGTTATTTTATGAATATTAATAATGTAAATAAAGATTTATTAAAAGTTGTGATCACAAATAAAAACATTTCATATTTCTAATATTATTAAATAAAGTATTTATCAAAATATAAATTATCGTCACATAAAAGAGAAATAATATTTTATTAAAAATTCAATTCAGCAAAAAAAAAAAAGATTCTTGATTAAAAAGATATCACTTTTCAAAAATACCGTCAATCAAAAATATATTAACATTTAAGTTTACATTTTAGTGATTATTGTTTCGGGTTTAATGCTAAAGGGGTGGAGTTAAAATTTTTAAATATTTTATACATATTTAGAAAAAATATTTTAATCTATTTTCATAATAAATTTAGGGTATTTTTGAAAATAATTATTCATTAAAGGTAAATTTGAAATGTGGTATCACATTTATGATATAACTGAAATTTTCCTGATAATATTTCTTCCTATATAAATAGAAAAAAATAATAAGCTCTATATTAGAGAAAAAATAGAGGTAACATAGAGTAGTTAATATGATTTCACAACAGCTTGTTTAATGTGATATTACACAGTGCAAACCCGCAGGATACGAAACTCATCAGTTTTCAAAAGGTCTCCTGCTATGTTCCTATATTGATGGGTTGGCTAAACAACAGTGATAGTTCAAAGCTCAAGCGTACGCAGAGAACAAAGAATGAATGGATGAATTAGCTCACAGGTCACTGACAATAACGCGACACTTGATCTATAAGATTAAGAGAACCAAAGACAGGAGGTAACACCCAGACGTGAGATGCTACATTAGAGGTAACAAACTATGTTAAGCAACAAGTATCAATTAGAAGAAGCACTATGAGCATTAACTTTCCGTTAAGTTCACTACCTAAACTGGAAAACAGATAACTCAGAAAGAGGTTAATAGTTTTGTTGTTAAATCAAATACTATAGAGCTCGTGAAGGTCAGGCCACACATCTAGTAGAAGAGCATGATAACTAGAAGTGATTACTATAATAGGAAATTTAACTCTTCAGTTTACAGAATGCATCTACGCATAAAGGTTCTCAATACAACTAGCTGAGCCACAGCACTCTGTTGTAGACCTTAAACAGAACAAGTCAACACATAAAAAAGAAAAGAATGATCCAACACAGTTACTGCATTCTCAATGTGAGTTCACTGGGTAAGTTAAAAAGTAAGCTAAGTGAGGGATGACAATCCAAGCCCACAAAGAGAGGTAAGACTTACTACAAAAGCTAGCTTGTGAATGAGGTTGCACGCAATAGTTTGTTCCCTTCATTGGATTTTTAATCACATCAACATTACGTTATGAAAACCATATAGGTTGCAGTGAGGCAGCAGGAGATGTTAAGTCAGAGATAGAACTACATTACGCAATAACTATCATTTAGAGGTATCAACGAGCATTCATTTTCCAGCAAACTCACTACCTAAATAAGGAAACAACTTTTCTTTTGAAATCAGAAACTAAGTCCAAAACAAAGCTCGTGAGAGGCACACATTTAGTAGCAAACTAAAAGCGAATACCATAATAGGAAATCGATCTACGCAATGGAGCAACCACTGGCAATCAAGCATACTGTAAGTTCAGGAGATCACAGTTCTGATGCATATATGTAAACGGAGTTACTCATTTAAGGAAAATAGAGTTGTTTGAATTTTCACTAGAGCTAAAACAGAAAAATGAATACAAGATTCTTCTTTTCTGTTTCAACTTTTTGCTTTTGGATCTACAGGAAGAGTGAATCCTCGGCCAAAGACTCTTCTAATCTGAGGCAGTGGTGAAACGTAGTCCCTCTCTTAGGCAAAACTTCTAAAATATAAGACCTAGGTTTTGAGGCACAACCACGACATATGCAATCTAGAATCAACCTGATTCCAACAAGAATCTAACAGAGTTATCTTGGTAATGTTACTAGTTAGTACAACCTTCTCCAAATGAAAGGAAAAATCTAACCCAGCTCGATCTTGTTAGCCTTGAAGATTCATAATGTATCTTCCAGCTAGTAAGCAGGCCAAAGACAATTCTAGAAACTTTATCAATCTTGTAAGTTGAAACTTTATATGCAAAAGAAGTGGTTGCATATCATCATCTGACTTAAGACTATGTTCGTTACACAACAGACCTAGTTATCCCTTTCTCATGTTCAGTAGATCAACACAAACTATACCAAACAAACATAATCTTAACATGAGAAATCAAAACCAGTGGTAATAATACCAACACAAATAGCTTACAATGTCTACGACTCAAAAACAAGTCAAGAAACCAAAACTACCTAAACAAATCAAAGAGAAAATAGAAGAATGAATCAGTCAATTGAAAGAAAGTTGCATACTTTTGCACAAAGTTAAAAACTTTCATCATCTCCAACCGTAATTGTATTCCTTTAATCGTATCAACATTTATTTAACATCGTTCCCTTTCTATCATTCAATTACCCAGAAAAAAAATTACGATATTTATAGGTATCAAATCTGAAAACTGTACAAGCCGCTAATTATTATTGTCCTTTTTTATTTATTTATGTATATAACCTTTGCTCTTCGCAGATCAGTGAGTGAGAAGCATCCTCTCTTGATCGGTGAGTGAGTGACGGAAATGGCAACGGTGGCCGTAAGGACAGGTGGCTCCGGTGACGATCATACGGCAGACTTCGGTTTTGTAGCGAGGGTGCCTTATCACCGGACGGAGCTCGTCGATTCCGTGAGCGAACTGGCAGTTATCGCCGTAAGGACAAGCTCCGGTCTCTTGCCACTTGTTACAGAGCTCCGTCTTCGTCATCCCTTGACGGTAAACCTCAAGCTCCAATGCATCTCTCTCTCCTTTTGTCGGCACACACACCTTTTGTGTTACCTGTAACTATTTTATTAATAAAAAATAGATATATTAAATAAAATAGTTTTATTTAGTGAGGATTACCGAGTCGGAACCGAGTTGACTCGTTGAACGACTCGCACCGCCACATCCATGGCTCATCATCTTGAGATATCCTTGCGAGCGGACGGAGATGCTTTTAGGCAACGAGTTTCTCTCCGGATTGCTCCTCCTACCGAACTCGGAGATCTGACGGCGGTTATGGACGGGCGGCGGAGAGACGGAGGAGGAGGAAGAAGACGAAGTGGAGATGTGGATAAGCTTGAGGAGATCGACGTTTTCCTGGCGGAGGGCGTCGTTCTCGCGGCGAAGCGAGTCGAGCTCCGTCATCAGGGATCGGAGACGGGAGAGGCAAACCTCGTAGTGCTCGTTGAGTTCGTCGTACTCGAGGATGAGACTCGCTTGGCGAAGGCGGTGCTCGGTGGCGGTGTCGACGCGAGCGGGAGGAGGAGAGGAGGAGGAGTACGGAGGAGACGGAGAGAGGGATAGCGAGTCGGGGAACTGAGATTCCGGCGAGAAGATCGAGTTGTAAAGCGAGGCGAAGCTTGCGGCGAAATCCTCCTGGTGCTGTTTGGTGACGCTTTTGTCGGACTGCGGTGATAGCGGAGGCGGCGGCGAGTTTAGCGCCGTCACGCATGCCGGATCCGTTACGGTAGACGCCACTTTCTCCATTTTTTGATTCTGTTAAAAGCTTCCTGAAGAAGATTTGTTCACAAAATTGCTCTGGTTTGATCGGAGAAGACGATAAAAGTATACACACACAAAAACACAACGAGCAAAACCTAGAGAGAAGGAGGAAGAGATAGAGAGAGAGAGTACCTGAGTATCGTTGAAGTGTCGAGAACAAAAGAGAAAGAGGCGGTGAAAGAAAGATGAACAATGCTCTGTAAATGAGTATATATACGAGAGAGGTGAGGAAGAAAAAGAGTTACAATCACATGCGAGAGAGACCACCAGAAGCTTGTTCCGCTGCTCAATCGAGACCGTAGAGTGAGTTGATCTATGGATCTGGGTGCATTTAATTGGTTAGTGAATCGCTTCTCTGTGCTTAAGTAAAGCACAGAAGAGTACTCACCTACTTCGCTTTTCCCGCCTACTTCAGAACCGTTAGAGGTCTTTAACAGAATATTATCATTTATTTATTTATTTTTAAGGGAAAATGTAGATAGCTTCAACTACAAAACTAGTGTTTGGAAATTGCATACAAAGACACTAAGAAAAATGATTAGTATATTCGGTTTGGTGTATAGTTTTAAGCGTGGGACTGTAACAAATATTCACTCTAAAATGTTAACCCACTTGTACAATTTTATGATTTACTAAATTAGCATCTTATGTGATTACAACTTAATTAAAATTATTAATCTTCTCATTTAGCAAATTTTCTGGAAACTAATAAAACGTAATTTGAAAATTTAGATGGAAACAAAAATGTTTGTTACGGGGGAAGTTTTGCTTGTCACTAAAGGAATTGTAATTTTGGAGGATACAAAAAAGTTTGGTTGGCTCGATCATGAATAAGAATAGTTAATTAACTGATGATGAAATTAGATGTCATTGTTTAAATTTTTGAGGTTGCAAGCGACAGTAGTAAGGTAAGGAAGACAAGTGAGAGTTTGCTTCGAGAACACAGCTTTAACTAACTACATGGTCCCTCTTCTTTCCTTGTGTACATACTTCAATCGAAATCTATCGTTGTGTGCTAACTAACTAGAAAATGTTCCCTTCCTTCAAACCCAACAACCCAATCAAATTTACTTTCTTACCCTTTGTTTCTCTTAAATATTACTCGTCTCAGCTGTTTCTGTATAGTGGTATCGCGAATTATATGAATAATCAACTAGTTAATCAAAAAATGTCATTGGATTAAAGCAGATACATAAATGGGCCACTCAAATAAGGTTCAAGCCCAAAAGATATACGAATGTCCATATGTGTATTAGTAAATGCATTTGCATACTTATTAATTTTTCTCAAACTAATAAACTCACAGTGAAGACAAAACCATGAAGTCAGATAAGCTCTGGAGTCGATCAACAGTCGTCAAAACCAGAAAATTCGAGTTTCCGGTTATAACATTCGTCCGTGGATACCTCGAGAAAATCAAGGACAAAACCGGCGGTCCTGGAATTGGCGGCGGTTTAGGCTGCGGCGCTGGACTCGGCATTGGTCTAACCGGCGGGCTCGGGTTAGACGCTTCAGAAGGGCTAAACCATAGCAATCTGGTGTTTGGAATTGGAATGGGTTGTGGTCTCGGGTTCGGTTTTGGTTACGGATTTGGAGTTGGCGGCGGAGTCAATTTCGATGACGTTGGAGATTATTTGACCTATGAGAAGAGCTTCGGGTCAAAGTCCGGGTCGGGTAAAAGATTTTTTTCAATTGATTATTGAGAAATCTGTTTTAATTATCCATTTTTCAATCAAAGTACTCTTCCTTACTTCTTACTTTTTTTTCTTACATAGCTCACCGTAATATAAAAAAATGAAATATAACATACATATTATGAGGATTATTACATCAAGTACAATAGTACATCAAGATAACTTGGTTATTTTAAATTGAAGATGCAAGTTTTTCAAAGCTCTCAAAAACATTTCTCATGCTTGGTCTTTTATCTGGACTCTTCTGTACACAAGCTAAACCGATCTTGGTTACTTGAACCATACTGTCTTCCATATATCTATCTCTAGCTAAAACCGGATCAAGAACATACCAAACCGGCATATTTCTCTCAGCAGCTGATTCAACCCACATAACCAGATCCGTCTCTGAGCTATTCGTCTGCATAACCGGAGATTTCCCGGTTACGATTTCGAGTACAACTAAACCAAATGAATACACGTCCCATTTCTGAGACGGTTTAGTCATCTTGGAAGCTTCAGGAGCTTGATGATATGCTTCTCTTGAGACACTTGGTGAACGTGTCTCCATCGGAGAGATCTGATCCAATCTAGTGTCTGAAGAAGGCATGTCGACAATACGCCCCAAACCAAACCCTGAAATTTTCGGTTCAAGATTCGGTCCGAGAAGTATGTTGCTGGAGTTTATATGTCCATGGACGTATCTCTTGGGGCTGAACTCGTGAATGTACGTCAACCCCTTCGCGATTCCTCTCAATATTCTTAACCGAACCGGCCAAGACAGTTGCTTGCAGGACAAGCTACCTGGTCTACCTGTTATATAACTTGTATGAACAACCTAAAGTTCTTAACTATAAAAATATTGGTCAAATATTTGATTAGAACTTACCTTGAATTGCAGAACCAAGGTCACCATTTGGTATGTAATCATAGATTAGTAGTTTCTCTTCAGGAGACCAGCAACAAGCTTGGAGATTCAAGACATTAGGGTGCTTGATTTTCGCCACTGCTTCCACATCAGCAAGAAACTCTTTGAGCCTTAGCCAACCTTTATCTTCTAGTCTTCTAACGGCTAACATCAACCCGTTTTCAAGAACAACTTTGTAGACAAGCCCGATCCTGCTCTTTCCTAGTAGAAAAGCCGATGCTTTCAGAAGCTGGTCTAGGTCAAATTCGATCTCCGGGTCCATTGGTATGAAAACCTGTTGAGTTTTGTTCTCATCTAGCGCCTCGGATTCCGAGTTTCCAGTCTTGAAACAGAGAAACTCTTGCATTGTCTTCTTCTCTGAGTGACATGTTTGGTTGTGGTGGTCTTTGTCTGCATGAGTGGCGGATGATTTTCGGAGATAGTAGATGAGTAATGAAGCAAGAAAAATGATTAAAGCGACTGTGCATCCAGTGGCTGTAAGGATGATGCAATATCTCGAATGATGGTTGGCTTTTTGTGAATATAGTTGAGAAGGGATTATTTGTGTGTTCCTTGTGGCACAAGAAACTTTTGTTGGTATTCCACAGAGCGAAGGGTTTCCTTGGTAAGCATTTGGACCAGCGTTCAACAGGACGTTAGATGTTGGTATCGGACCACTGAGATTATTGTAAGAAAGATCGACATAGAGAAGCTCCGGGAGATCTCCAAGGCTTGTTGGAATCGTACCTGATAAGGAGTTGTGAGAAAGATCAAGAGTACCTTTAAGATTCTTCAGACTTCCTATATCTTCTGGGATTGTTCCACTTAAGCGATTGAAAGAAAGATCCAGTGTCCGGAGTTGAACCAAATTAGAACCAAACCCGGTTGGAAGATCTCCAGAGAAGTCGTTGTTGCTAAGAACAAGCGTTTTCAGCTTCTTGCATTGAATAACTGACAAAGGTATTGAACCGTTGAAAGAATTCTTTGAAAGATCTAATGTGATCAGACTCTTCAACCTCCCTATCTCCTCTGGAACAAACCCGGAAAACGAATTTCCAGAAAGCACCAAGCTTTGCAGCCCTTTTGGGACAAAGAGCTCCACAGGTAACTGTCCTTGAAACTCATTGTTTTTGAGGATAATGTGTTTAAGAGACAAGAGGGTTCCAATGGAAGGATGGAGAGAACCCGAGAGGTTTTTGTCGGGAAGAAGAATTGAGACAACTCTCAGATCATCATTACATGTGATGCCTTGCCAAAAACAAGGGTTTGAATCTGAGGAGTTCCAAGTGGTAAAGACAGAGTTTTCTTTCTGGTTTTGTAGGGATTGCTTAAAGGAGAGAAGAGCAAGGCCTTGATCGTTTAGAGAAGTAGTCATGGAAATGAAAAGGGTTAGGAAGAAGCAGAGAATGATAAATAACTGAGCCATCTCTAAAGAGAAAGGATTCAGAACTGAGTAAAGTTTTGCTCCTGAATATCTCCAAAAAGGAAGAAAGTATATAGAGTTGCCTAGTTTTTTCCAAGTCAACAGTTGTAATTCATTTTCAATTCTAACATTTAAAGGTTTTTGTTTTCTGTTGAAGAAAGTCACATAAAATTCATTTACCAGCAAAAAAACTACAATAAAACCGAATACTTTTCTAGAGAATATGGTATTTTTGAATAGTGTTTGAATGAAACTAGCGGGGATTGAGGCGATGATTGGGAACAGTAAGGGGGCACGTAATGTAATGAGGAATAGCTTTCTAGTGTCTAGTTGTTTAGTGGTGGGGAAATGTATTAGCTTCCAAATCCTAAAGTCAAATCTCCACCAGAAAAATTATTGTGGCTGTCAATAACCAAAATGAAATTGACTGATTAAAATACGAAGACTTTTATAGAATGCAATGTTGTATCATTGTTATACACCTAAGTATACACAAATATAGCAAAGATACAAACAAATAAACCAATAACAAGTTACAAGAATGTGAAACTTAAGATGCAAGCAAAAACTTTTAGTAACCAAACTCCTCAGTGTTCTAAAGATGACTTATCTCTTTTCCGGCTAAAAAACTTGACCAAGTTGGGAACTTTCTTCTTCTTCTTGATTACAAAGTAACTCGGGGTCCCTCTGTTTCCTGATGAGTATCTCCTCGTCTTTCCTCCCTGAACCGGAGTGAACTTCCCACTAACCCTCACCGACCTTCTTACCGGTTTAGGAGAGACCAAGCTTCTGTCTTCTGTTGATTCTTCCTTGAACTTCTCAATCTCGTTCTGGACCAGTCTTTTTATCGACAACGACCTCTGCATCCTAAACGATGCCCTCTCCTCTTCCACCACTGTAATCCCACTCTCCCTCTCTAAAGTCTCAGTCTTTATCACAATCTCCTTAGTGCTTGCCTTCAGTGCTTCCACCCACGCCATTGCTGCTTCCACTTTCTTCTCTGCAGTTTCTTCAGCGTGACGTGCTTGTCCACTCAGATACTCGTACTCAAATCTTGAGATTGTGATGGCTGAGTTGCCCTGACAATCCTTTTCTCTAGTTTCCATTGTTCTCTCTACCATTGATTCAAGCTTCTCCAGTGCTAAACTCTCTGCTTGTTTCGCCTTCTCGAGCTCATCTAACTTGGATAGCAACTCTTTCTCTTTTCCACCAATCTTTACTTCACTCTTGATGACCTTTGCTTCTTCTTTAAGGTCAACCTCTTCTTTCTTCGCAGCTTCTTGATCATTCTTGAGCTTCTCTAAAGAACATGTTAAGTTGTCAGCAAGAGAGCTGATTCTTTCTTCAGCTGCAGATACTGCTTCTAGTTTACCTTTCGCCATAAGCAGCTTCGTGTTGAGTCTCTCAATCATTGCATCATCCTTTTGTATGATCTTATCAAACCTAGCTGCTTCTTGTTTAGCTTCCTCAAGTTCTTTCCTCAACGCATCCATTTTATCACCGAGATAAAGAAGCTCTGCGTTAAGTGAAGCGAGCTTCTCCTTCTTAGCTTCTGTTGCTTCGGTAACTTCTTTCAAAACAGTCAAAGTGTCCTTCCCTCTTTTGAAAGAACGGTTACTATCACTCCTCTGAACCTTCCTCTCCATGTCCTTAACAAGCTTTAACTGAGTTTCCAACATCTCAATGTCTGACAACGTCTCGGATAACACATTCTCATACTCCTTTGATCTCTCAATCTCTTTCTTCATCTCCCTTATTCTTTTCTTCATCTTCTCCAATGACTCAAACGCCTCTTTCCGTTCTCCCTCTCTCTGCTCTTCTACCTCTTTACATTCCTTCAAAGCCTCCATCTTCGCCAACTCAACCAAAACATGTTCTTCGTTCGCAACATCGACCTCTAACTTAAGACTCTCAACCAAGTTCAAGTTCTCTTCCATCTTAACCCCTAACTCCATTACTTCCTTCTCTGCCACAACTTTCTCTTTCAAAACATAGGCTACATCAAGCTTAAGCTTACTCAGTTCTTGCTTCACATCCTCTAACTCTCTCATGCTTTGAGCGTATTTACCGTTTCCATCAATCTTTAACTTCTTCACAGCTTCAGTTTTACGAGACTTTAACCTGAGATTTGACTCCTCTATAAGTAAAGCTAGCTCATGTACTGTCTTATTGGCCTTGTTTAGTTCAGCTTCAGCTTTGGCCTTTGCAGAGTCAGAAGCCATTCTGCTCTCTCTGTACATACCAAGCTCTCTCCCTGACTTATGCAAGTCCTCCGCAAATGAAGGAGACGACTGTTAGCAAAACAGAGAACAAGAAAACCCATCAAAATCGAAACTTTAGCAACCAAAAGAGCACTTTTGTATCTAAAGAATTAATCTTTGGCCTCACCTTAGCTTCTGGTAAATCAAGAGGAGGAGAGACACTTCGAGTAGCTCTTTGTCCGTACATGTTAATGGCAGCTTTCACTGATCCAGTTCTTCTCCCTTCTGCCATTGATCTGTTCTTCCTGGGTTTCTACTCAAACATACAAGACTTCAGCCAGAATCTCAAACTGGATGAGATACCCAGAAAAGCATAAAGACAAGATTCTCCAGAAAAAATATAAACTTTGAGTTCAAAAAAATCTGATTGAAGACGATAAGAAAAGGGAATGTTTGAAGGAGAAGTTACAGGAGAGTGAGATGTTGGAGGAAGAGAAAAGTTGTTGTTATGTGTAGCAGAGGATAAACTGAAGAGAAGGAGATGACGATGATTGGCTCACGTCCACTCTGTTTTCTTATCATTTTCTTTTTGTTCTTACTGGAAAAATCAGGGAGAATTTATGAAAGTTTGTTTCTTCTGGACGCTGATCTGAGGCCAAGGATACCACAAGTAGCACAGACATACATGACATACAAAAAACCCCACAAGTTAATTTAAAAACATGAGTGCACATTAATACTGTGTTTTACCAAAAATAAATAGAGAACTGACACTAATTTAGAAAACCAAATCGGTGAAATACAATCAATATAAACTATAACAGAAAGAGAAACTCGAGCACCACATGCCCAAAAATAACTCTTTTACATCACTGAAATTTATCCAAGTGAGAAGTGAAAGTCGATAATTACATTGACGTAAACACCATTTTTACAAGTTAAAAATAGTCTGTTGCGAATACAATCTCCAAAAAACTATAAGATATTCATCTATTCTATCGCCATATCATAATTTAAAATTTTTCATATAAAGGTGAAAACATCTATACTCTCTTTTTTTTGACGAAAACATCTATCTGAATGTAGGTGAAAACATCTATCTTTCTAATCAGAAGATTCAAAACCATTTTATCCGTAATTTATTCTGATATTTTAAAAAGTCAAATCGTAGTAAATTGGATTAAATCAACTTTCTCTCTATCATCTACACATTCCCATAAACTTGAGTTTTCCCTCTAAAGGAAGTCTCGTATAAGACGTCAATGGCAAGCCAATGAGGTGTTTTGATCTTACTTAGAAAACCCAAATCACATGAAATTGAACAACTATTACTTGTTTTTGACCTTCAGTTTTAGGTTCCTTTCGCATGAAGACCAGTTACCAGTTACGTTCACGTTATTTAATTATACATCAGCACATGCATTTTGCATTATGCAAATCAGTGTAAACCCATACCCAATAAATACCAAAACAAGACCTCAAATATAAAACACAGTCCAAATCCAAACAATTTATCATAAAAAAAACTAACTAGACATGAAGATCTTGGCATTGACACTCATGGTTTTCGTCATTCTTTCGCCATCATTTGCCGCTCCAACAAAAGTGGCAGACACTGTTGTCGGAGCGGCATGTGACCCAAAGCAGCTTCAGCCTTGCGTGGCAGCGGTTACAGGAGGAGGCCAACCCTCGGGTGAGTGTTGTGCAAAGCTGAAGGAGCAACAGCCATGCTTGTGTGCGTTTGCTAAGAACCCTGCGTTTGCTCAGTACGTTAACTCTCCGAACTCTCGCAAGATCCTAACCGCTTGTGGTCTTCCTTATCCAAGTTGCTAAAAATCTAGAGATTTTCTAATTAAATAAACGAGTAAGGAAGATAAATAACATTTTATCAAACTATGTTTATGAAACAATGTAACCGTTTGGATCAATGTAATCACGGTTAAATAATTGAGAAATTACTTAGAATATGACTAATCATTTTAGAAATTACCAAGACATAAAAACTTACCCGACCGCATTGGCTTCCTGCTTTGTATCTGTCTATATAGCTAGAGATATTCTTATGTAACTTGCGGTTTGGTTGCATAGCAATTCAGCAGTTTCTTCAATAGTAATCTTCCCAGTATAATCTACATAACAGAAACAGTCACTTATTTTAGATACATAACCTTTTCTATGAAGTTTGTTACATACCTTACCATTCCCTTCCTGCTTCCCCTTCTGTCTACAATGTTGTCTCCACATTCAGTCTCATCCTTAACGCACACCTTGTCTGTTTTGTTACTACCCTTCATCTCTGCATCTCTGCCTCCACATTTTTCACATTGTTCAATCTCATGCTTAATGCATACTTGGAGTGGCTTGTTGGTTTTCTCTATCTCTACATCGCTGCCTCCACATTCTTCACCTAGTTCAGTCTTATGGCATCCATCACTAACCATATCATCTTCGTCGGCTTTACAAACATGTGGAAGAGCTTCTGGATCAGTAAGTCCATTCTCAGGCGAAGAACAGTTCTCAAAGAGCCGTATACCCCATCCCGTTAATCTTAACGTAGAGTCTTCTTGCAAACTACTTATATGAATCTTCATATCCACGTGATGAGCAACAAGAGCTTTGTCTTTGCTCAGAGGGACACAACAGTCGAATATAAACAGCCGACTATCTTTCTCAAATGTGCGAAAGCTATGTGTCTCACTTGAGGAATCAAATATGTTCCCAGATATGCCTTTGAACCGACATTTTACATGGATGTTTAATCCATTGGGACCAGTTTTAGACAGAGAGTCGAAAACAACCACTGCACAAACCTTGAATCTGAAAAAGGTTTGCGTGAGAGAAGTGTCAAGTAGAGGGATGGTCAAAGAGGATGAGGAAGATTCAGTAGTATGGTGAGTGAAATATGAAGGCACTGCTTCACCTAGAAACATCATGGACTTGAAGCCCATTTATAGTTGTTGAAACAGAACGTCTTGATTAAACTTGAAGCAGTTGATGAAACCAGCTTTTGGGATAAACTTATCTGGAAGCAATGAGGAAGACTCCTCAGGAACTGTGTCAATATGTTTACATGCTTCCATTGTCACCCCACCTGAAGATTGACCACTCAAATCAGCTCCCTTCAATGCCTCACATTGTGAAAAGTCAACAGCCTCTAGATGTAGCAGTCTAGAAATGTTTAGGTGTACATATTCCAACTTATTGCAACTTTCCATGGTTAGGTATTTGAGCTTAGAGAAGGTCTCAACCCACCAAGGAACCTCTTCTATTGCTGTGTAGCTAAGATTGAGATCTGAGATGTTGGTTGAGATATTAGGAAAAGTCATCAACCTTGAGCACTTAGTGAGGTTGAGGGTATCTAGAGATTTGAGGTTGATGCCTGTGGGAAGAGTTTGTAGATTCAGGCATCTACTAATCTTCAAATCTCTTAGGTTATTGAGGTTTCGAAGTGAGGAAGGAAGCTCCACTAAACTTGGGATATTCGAGAGGTATAACTCCGTCAAAGTGGGAGACAGCATAGGCAAGAAGGGTGTAAGCAGCTGAACCAAGTAAACAATTTAGAAATGTTAAACATAAGCATCTCCAATGAACCTCACAATAACATTCAGTATAGTATTTGAGAAGATTTAAACTGATTTGATTTTAAGGAGGTTTAGATGATTCTTTATGAATTATGAAAGTTGATGTGATTTTTTTTTAATTATCACATTTGAGAATTATATTTAAAATCATGAGATTCAAAATTTGATATTTTAAATAATAAACTCCACAAAAACACATTTAAATCACAATATATCTCATAAAAATATACTATTTAAAATAACATCAAATTTGAATCACACAGTAAATTTGTCATTTTAATATAATCAGTCAAAATTTTATTTTGAATACACCTCGGTGACGTTTTAACTTTATGTTTTGCCAGTCACAAATTAATCTTAATTTATAAAATTAATCTTCAGAGATTAGAATAACTATTAGATAATAAAAATTGCAATTTCTCATATGCAAACAGCTTTTGAGTATAGAACTACGTACCTGTACTCCATTCCATTGTTTCTTTATCGTTACTTTAGACATGTGAAGCTTAACAAGATTCTCAAGACGCAAATTAGTGGGGAACTCTACAACTCTTGTTTCTTCCAGAAAGAGAAATGAGATGTTGGTCGAGATTTTGGGAAAAGTCCTCAACTGTGAGCAGAAACTGAGATTGAGGTGGTCGAGAGATTTGAGATTAATGCCAGTTGGGAGAGTCTCCAGCTTTTTACAGAACTGCATGTCCAATTTTATCAGTTTATTGAGACTTCGTATTGAGGAAGGAAGCTCTACCAAACTCCTACAAGATTGAAGATTAAGTGTTTCAAGATTGGTGGCCGTCGTAAGATCTGGGATCTCTTTCAGGTCATATGATCCACACAAATCCATCTCAATGAGACATGTAAGAGGCTGTACTCAACCAAAAAAACACATAGATTAGTACACATCATGTGACAATATTGGCATCCAAGAATTAATTACTATTTTAAAAACTTACCATAACTCCATCCCACAGCTTCTCTAGCTTGCTATTCCGCATTTTAAGCTTGACGAGCCTATCTGTACAAAGCTTAGAAGGCATACACCGCATTGGATACCCATACCAACACAGTAGTTTGAGTTTAGAAGGGAGCCAGTCGAAGTTTTTAGGCAACTTCAGTTTGTCTCCATTGACAAACCTAACTTTGTTCGAGTAAATTTCTAGAAAATGGAGATTACGCATCCCTTTGAAGGCACTCTCATGTACTTGTAACTCATCAATCTCATCAACATTCAATGATATCCCTAAAAGCTTTGGAGTACCCTGAAAATTAGAAAAAAAGACCAAATTAGAAGCTCAACCTCATATACTAAGTAATAAAAGGACAATGGATTAACAGAAACTTACAATGCTTTCACTCAGTACATCACATATATCTTTTGAATCCACTAGAAATTCTCGCTTTTGAGGTTTTTTAATGGACTGTAAGCGAACCATGTTTCTACCCATCTCTTGTAGCAAATGGTGCATCTCCACTTTACCCCACCTCACCTGTATGAGGGACTTGTTCACTAGATTTTTCAGCCCTATATCAACATCCAACTCACTATCAGCTAGAAATAACTTGATGTCTTTAACGTCCACATGATTGAAAAGACAAGCAATATGACGAAATATCGCCTTATCTTCTCTAAGTAACCCATCATAACCAACTCTTAGTGTCTCCTCTATTTTACCATCCAGACTTCTTCGAAGCCTAGGCAGCATATTCAAACAATCCTCCTTGTTCAAACCCCCTCAAAGACGAACCCAAAACGTCGAGACCCAAAGGAAGACTACCAGCACGTTCCACAACTTCAGAAGCAAACTCCATTAAACCATCAGGTGGAGAGTCTTGCCTGAAAGCAGATCGACAGAACATCTCTAGAGCTTGTTCATCAGATGGGAGACCAAACCTCATATATAGAATCAATCCCATGGGCTTTTAGAAGTTGCTTATCTGTTGTAACCACAATAATTCTACTCCCACTCCCAAACCATTTGGTTTGACCTGCCAAGGCATCTAACACGTATTGATCATCCAAATCATCAATAACGACAAGAACTTTCTGGTGCTTTAGCCTTTCTTCCATTGCACCGATCTTCATGTTTTTCCTGTCCATGATTTCTGACAGGAAGTTCATCCGCAGCCGCAACTTCATGTTATAGTCAACTGGATTGGCTCGGCCATAAACTTCCATACTCTTTGATATGAAGGCTCTATCTATGAAAACACTTCTCTGGAACTGATTAGAGATATTACAAAATAAAGCTCTTGCAATAGTAGTCTTGCCAATTCCAGAAGTACCCCATATCCCAACCATCTTCACTTCCTTGGATTCCAAATTCATCAATAATATCACCTCTGCGATATGATCTTTCATTAGACGATGGAGTTACATCAAGTTTCCCTAAAATATCATTGGAGATTTCTTCAATCATTGCAGCTTCACTATCACTAACGAGAAGAAACGCCAACGCACAAACATGGAACATAAAAATATTAATAATCACATCTTAAAAATAAGCATGAGGTTATATTCACATACCAGTTTTTAGAATGATATCCGAGGATATTTGCAACATTGGTCAAAGCTTGCTTCCACTGATCTTCCACTTCATGTGTTTGGTTTTGGCAAGTCTTTTTAAATGACTCTCCAAAGTCCCCTGTCTGTTTCCTAAGGTGAGAAGGATCCAAACCGTAAAAGATCGGTATCACCAGCTGGCCCAACTCTTCGTTGCATTGCAGAATCTCCAGCAACTCATTTAGACACCAGCTTGAAGATGCGTAGTTTTTGGAGAACACAACCACTGCGATCCTCGAATCTCTAATGGCTTGTACAAGCTCTGGGGCGATTGAGTGGCTTCTCTCCATCTCGTTGTCTTTGAAAGCAACGATCGAGTTCCGCTCAAGCTCCCTGAGAAAGTGGCTGAGGAACGTTTTGCGGACATCCTCTCCGCTAAAGCTAGGGAAAACATCGTATGACCAACTGCGGGAAGAAGAGGAGGGGGAACAAGAATCCACAACGAGAGGAGGCAACATATCTTAAGAAGAACCACAACGTGATGATCAAAGATTAAAGAGACAGAAGTATCCTAATCAAACATAATTGTCGTTTTTATGAATGGGTAAATTGATAAATGGATAGCAAGAATAGTTTATTGACCTACAATTTCATAAGTGTTTCTACCACATTTCTGACGCAACTTGATGGAAGTTTCCTCTTTTGGAGTTTTTCGTGATTTAATAACCACCACACAACTCATATTCACATCCATAAAAGACTTTTCAACGTATAAATTTCCTAAGACTTAGCCACACCTGGTCGTCTTGAGCAAATCCAGTGACAAATAAAATGCTGAAATCATCATCGTTTTCATAGCCCTTTTCTTCAACATATTATATGCTGGATTTGCAGTTTGAATAAGCCTAGGATCATTTCTCTTGATAAACTTCAAAATCTAAGATTTTTTTTACCAAGTTTTTTTTGTAACACTATTCACCACCTTAGTACTACTCT
Source organism: Moricandia moricandioides (assembly GCA_905132885.1). Lineage (NCBI taxonomy): Eukaryota > Viridiplantae > Streptophyta > Magnoliopsida > Brassicales > Brassicaceae > Moricandia > Moricandia moricandioides. The sequence goes on along the minus strand of CAJHQQ010000836.1, from coordinate 103,990 downwards.
CGTGTAAGCACACTTACTTGTGGTCGACATTCAGGTCTTCGCGTCGAGTTCGGGTCCTCTCTAGTCCGGCCAAAAAAAATACCTAAAACACAAAAAATATCCAAAAATATTTAAATACCCTAAAAAAATCTAAAATTTTACACAAAATCTGATTCAAAGACATGAAAAATACCCGAACTTTTATTTAATTATCCGAATTATATTTTTGAAAATCTAAAATTTCACCCAAAATCAAACCAAAAAATCTAAATCCAAAAATTAAAAAATACATATAATACCAAAAACATACTAAACACCCATATATGCCTAATGTATACTAGAAATTTTGGATATTTCGAGTATCCATCGGGTCTCGGGTTCGGACCGGGTCCAAAATCCAGAGATCCTTTACAAAACCCAATAGAGTGAAAGCATCGGTTCGGTTCCTATCCGGACCGAGTTTTTTTGGGTCGGGTCCTCGGATTTGAGTAAAATGCCAGCCCTAATTGTTAGGTTCTGATGGGATCCAGTGCATTAGTGCTGATCGCACCCGACCTAAGATTTTTTTTGACAAATTCTTATTTTTTGTAACACCCATCCTTAACAAGTTATTTTCTCATTTTATAGACCTTTTTTCTATCCATCTCACAACAACAAACCTTATATAACTGAAATATGCTATGTTCTGCTCCGAGTTTTTCCTTTCTGTATCACCCTCTCAAAAGACAAATAAAAGGCCAAGAAGGAAACCACAACGATTTTTCATAGATGGTCGATCATTCGGATTCATCAATATGGCAATCCTTTATCCACTCCAAACCACTAGACCACACGTTCTTAAGTCCTTGAAATTTGGCATTAGCTGATCATTTTAGTCAGTCTCTTTCATTTATTGAATGTTCTTCTTCTATACATCAGTCAGTTTCCACAGTAAATGGTCATTTTGCCTTATTCCACACACAATTCTTTTGATTAATCTGTATCAAAATAACAACAATGACGGAAAGGGACTTTTTACTGGTCAAATTTCGTAAAAACAGAACATATATTTGGAATTATTTGTTTCAGTTAGGTCCTTCTGAGAAAATTCCAAGCACCTGGTTTTGAATACGTCGTACAGGAAAATAATAATCTATCAAAGAATGATCCAACTTTTTATAGTCCTAGATGGGAACTCGTTTTATTTTATTTTATTTTATTATTATTTTATTTTTGATCAAAGGGAACTGGTTTTATATTCTTTAAAAAATCGTTTGAATCACTATTTCTTTTCATCGTTTAACAAATATGCATTCAAAAGTCTTCCTTGTAACTTGTAAGTCACCTAATTCCAAAAGAACCTTCGATTTGAAAAATATTAAACTCCAAAAATTAACATTAATATATAAAAAAGCAAGGTTGGTCAAAAACAAACAAACATAGGTTCCTTTAATTCAACTCTTACAAAACCAAGACACTCACCAATTCTTTCATATCTTCTTCTTCTTTCACCTTTTTTCTAATTGCCTCTCAACACAATGATCAATATGTTTCTATCCTTAACCAAATCCATGTTCCATATAATCATAATGATGCTCTTTGTGATACCTTCTTGTGTTTTCTCATCTAATGAGCTCTGCAGTGAACCGTTTAGCTGCGGCAATCAAAGCGGTCTCCGGTACCCTTTTTGGACAAAAGGCCGAGCAGACTGTGGCCACCCTGAGTTCGAAGTCAACTGTAGCAGTGGATTCGCAGAGCTTAGTATAACCTCTGTGAAGTATAGAATCTTAGAGGCGAACTATAACTCTCGTACCATAAGACTGGCGAGATCGGATTTTATGGGTGGTCTTTGTCCTAAAGATCTCTTAAATGCAACATTCGATGAAAGAGTTCTCACACTTTCCCCTACCACTGAGTTTCTAACAATCTATCAGGACTGCAACAGAGCATTTCCACAATATGTTTCTACTTACGTTGGAGATTTTGCTTGTAAGGATGATGATGGTGGTGATGATGATGACAGAATAAGTTACTATGTGACAAGAAACATCTCGTCCCCTCTACTTGACGGGATTAGAGGTCAACTAGAAGACTTGGAGTTATCTTGCAAAAGCGTAAGTATTCGTGTGTCAAGGCCTTGGTTGGACACACTACAGAGGAATCGGACTCAAGAAAATCTCCAGAGAGCTCTTGCAGAGGGTTTCGAGCTTGGACTTAACCAAGCATGTTCCACATGCTTAGCCTCTGATGGTGCTTGTGGATTTAATCAGAGTTCTGGTGGGTTTGTCTGCTATTCTAAAAAAAAGGGTAAGGTTTCTGGCTTTTTAGTATTTATTTACTAGTAAGATTCAATGTTTCACTTACTGACTTGTCCCTGGTGTTATTCTGATGATGCAGGCATCTCTTCTGGAGCAATAGCAGGTGCATACCCTTGTCCTGTTCTTTTGCAACACTTACTTTGATTACCATAGGCAACACTATAGTCTTCTTATCATGGAATTTTTTCTTGTTTTGTCTCTAGGCATTGTGGTTGCTTGTGTATTGCTGGTGGCCATTCTTATAGCCGTAGGTGTGTTCTGTCTCATCAGCCGGCGAAAGAAGACAAAGGCAGCTCAACACATGAGCAAAGGCTTGCCAATAACGTCCTCTTCAAGCGGAGAAACATTAAGCTATCCAACTTCCACAACAATTTCAAGCAGCAGCAATCACTCTCTTCTCCCCTCAATCTCTTACATCACAAACGCAAGCACTTACTTTGGAGTTCAAGTCTTCAGCTATGAAGAACTTGAGGAAGCCACTGAGAATTTCTCTAGAGAGCTAGGCAACGGCGGCTTCGGTACAGTCTACTACGGTAAGAACTACTGATTCTTCAACTCTAACTTCAAAAGCTTTGCATTCTGATCAAACATATCTTTGGCTATAATCTTAAAAGGCGTGTTGAAAGATGGACGAGCTGTAGCGGTCAAACGACTATACGAGAGGTCCCTAAAACGTGTTGAACAGTTCAAGAATGAGATCGATATCTTGAAAGCGATGAAACATAAAAACCTCGTGATACTCTACGGATGCACATCGAGACACAGCACAGAGCTTTTGCTCGTCTATGAGTATATCTCAAATGGAACTTTAGCCGACCATCTTCACGGTGATCGTGCTGAAGCTCGTCCTCTTTGTTGGCCAGTTCGTTTAAACATTGCTATCGAAACCGCAAGTGCTTTATCCTTTCTCCACGAATCAGGTAAACACAAAAAATTCAAATATCAATTTGGAAAACATTAGACTGTTCCTCTGAAGTCTCATTAAATTTTAAGTTCCAAATCTATATAAAAGTATAAAATAAATATAAGAGAAAAGATAGTTCTAAAAATTGATCAAAATATATTTTATTAAAAGATGTAAATATACATATATATCCTTTGGATAACTAATCTAGATTTAGAGTTTAAAATTATGGGGTCGGATTGTGGAGGTGAGACTTAAATTTAAAAAAAATATATTAAAATTTTCAAAATAACAAAATTATTTTACTTTTTTATTTTTGAGATATATTATTGAGACAAAAGAGTCTATTTAAGAGATTTGACTATATAATAAAAATACATAATTAGTGTAATGATTTATGGGTATAATTTGTTATGTTTTTTTCAATAGATAGTACCAGACATGTGAGGAAACATAGTAGAGTTTGGTTCGATTTGATTTGGTTATGTTGCAGGGATCATACATAGGGACGTGAAGACAACAAACATTCTTCTAGATGAGAACTCCATGGTGAAGGTAGCTGATTTCGGACTCTCACGGTTGTTTTCTACCGACCAAACTCACGTCTCCACCGCGCCACAAGGAACTCCAGGATATGTAGATCCGGAGTATTACCAATGTTACCGTCTAAACGAGAAGAGTGACGTGTACAGCTTCGGAGTCGTACTCACTGAACTCATATCTTCTAAAGAAGCTGTCGATATCACAAGACATCGCCACGATATCAACTTAGCCAACATGGCCGTTTCCAAGATCCAAAACAATGCGGTGCACGAGCTCGTTGATCCGAGTCTTGGATTCGCGAAGGATCCAGAAGTGAAGAGGATGATGATTTCGGTGGCTGAGCTAGCGTTCCGATGTTTGCAACAGGAGAGGGAGGGTAGGCCATCAATGGATGAGATCGTGGAGATTTTGAAAGGGATCAAGGGGGAGAAGAGCATGAAGTTACCAGATGTGGTGGATATTGATGGAAGCGGAGAAGGTGACGTTGGGTTGTTGAGACATAGTGTTCCTCCACCAGTGTCACCAGATACTGATAAGTGGACTAGCAGTTCCGATACGGCTGCGAGTTCATTTTGAGAGGTTGTGTATGTAGTGTAGTATATTCACACTGGTAAGTGGTTATTCGACTTCTTTTTTATTATTATTTTTTTGTCAAAATTTCACTTTTTATTTATTTATTTTTTGCTTGTCTGTATCAAATGGACCTACTAGTTTTATGTTTTAATGGATAAGAAGATTTGTATTCTTTCTTCTTTACAATGAAATCCTCATGTATAATCATCGAAAACAATAATCTTCATATATAAATTCACCTAAAACAGCAAGTCGAAAAATTATATATATACATCATAAATACTGTATACTAAGAGGGCACAAGAATAAAACAAATATGATTATCGTTTTTTTCTGCCTTACACCAAACACATTACATCTCACATTTAATTCTCATTGATCGTAATTTTTTGGTGACCGATACACAACTCCATAATAAATTGTAATAACTGGATCAAAAAGTTACATCATATGACATGTTGATGAATAGGCTTTCTCAATTTTGTATCGTGACTTTACCTTATATTATTCTAATCTATTAAGTGCCTGGTTTATAAAAGTGGCTTATTTGTAGCACTGCATCTTTTAGAATACCGATTACCTAAAGTTACTGCAAATCTATTAATGTTTTGTCCATGGGTCAGTCAAATAATCAATATGAAAAAGGAGGGTCGTAGTTAAATCGCTTACAATTAGCTGATCTTGGATAAGATGCAGAAAGATCATCAGTTATGATTCTATACTTGAATAGATGAACATGTTTCCATTCTTTTAGTTAGCTATTTATTAATCAGAAGCCGAGTGGAAGTAATACTCTTCCAAACCACACAATGAAGAATATGGTCTAAAAGGTCTACATTTCAAAAATATTGACCCTTGAAACACTTTGAAGATAAAGGAATAAGTGGTGTCAATTAACCATTATAACTACTAGTTGAATATAGTAGAGGTCACCCAGACAAGCTGAAACTGGACGAGCTAGACCTAGTTGGAGCTAGATGATGGACGAAGCATAAAATGAGGAGTTGGACAAACGTGAGCTATGCGATGGAGACGGAGCCGTTTGGGCGAAAAGTGAAAATGAAAAGGAGAGTGATGCAATTAAGCTCAAATTGGACAAAGGAAACCAAATTGTTCATCCAAACACAATCCAGTCTAGTAAGAATGGTGGTTGATCGAGCTCAAACTAGAAATGGGCGAAACAAGGCTTTTAATAGCCCAAACTGAGTTTGGCGACCAGCAGAAACAAAATTCATTTGTCTTTTGGGATAGGCCAACAACACAAACAAGAGGTAAAGCCCAACAAAACGACCTCCAGTTCTGGTTCTATTTTGTGCATATGGAGGAATATATTACCTATATATATTACCTATATAGGAGAAAACCATATTGTTGGTTTGATCTTTTTATAATTTGTAATTAAGTTATGTAAAATTAAAAATATATATATATATATATATATTATTAAATCAGACCAAGTAAACCAATTCAATATGATTTCGTAAACCATTGTAGTATAGGTTTTGAGTTTTCATAATTTTAGGAATCAACATGCTTTTTTGGTTAAGCTGTGTACCCGCTAGGTTTTAAGATCATTCATTTAATTAAAGAACTTCAAGCTAATTGCTTATCTGCTCTCTATTTATTTCTCTGTTTAGCACAAGAATATTGATCACACTTGGAAGAGGGATCCATCCTAAATACCAATCATGGTTAACTTGTGTCTCATGAGTAGCAACACATCATTTAAGCAATTTATAGCTGAGAAAAGAAGTCCATCGTCCACAAAAGAAAGCTAGTAGCGTCTAGGACATTCATCATCCACCCCCTTCCAATAATCCATGCACAAACATTCCAAGATCGTACTAGAAATCTTCTTATTGAAATTGTCATTAACTTTCAATTTCTTTCAATTATTGCAATTCTTTCAACTATGGCAATTTCTTTATAGATTGTAATAAAAAAACAATGACAGAAAGGGACTTTGTGCTGGTCAAATTTCGTAAAAACAGAACATATATATATATTTAAATTTTACAAAAAAAAACAAAATAGAATATTCCAAGCAACAGATTATGAAATCGTTGTACGGATTATTATATATATCAAACAAGAATCGTGATTTGTAATGTCCCAAGTAGGATATGGTTTTATATTTTATAAACAACAAAGAGCAACAAACTCGTGTAGATCACTATTCATTTTCGTCGTTTACTAATATGCATTATTCACAGTCTGAGTTGTAAACTTGTAAGCCACCTAATTACAAAAGAAACATGGATTCGTAAAATATGAAACTCCAGACAGGAATATTAATAGTAGTATATAATAAAGAGAAGAATTGTCAATAAAAACCAAACATAGGTTCGTTAATTCAACTCCAAAACCAAAACATTCACCAACACAATGATCAATCTGTTTCCATCTCCGACAAAATCAATGTTCCATATAATCATGTGGATGCTCTTTGTAATGCCTTCTTGTGTTTTCTCAACTAATGAGCTTCATGATCGCTGCAGTCAACCGTTTAGGTGCGGCGATCAAAGCGGTCTCTTATATCCTTTCTGGACATCTGACAGAGAAGATTGTGGCCACCCCGAGTTCAAAGTCGTCTGTAGTGGTCGACTCGCAGAGCTTAACATCTCCTCCGTGAAGTTCAGAATCTTAGAGGCGAACTATGACTCTCGTATCATAAGACTGGCGAGATCGGATTATATTGGTGATCTTTGTCCCACAGATCCTTCAAAGATGCCGTTCAACCAAAGCGTTCTCCCACTTGCTCCTAGCACCGAGCTGCTAACAATTTATTACGATTGCAGCCAAGACTTTTCACAGTATGTTGGAGCGTTTGCTTGTGGTGCTGGTGATGATGATGATGACAAAGATAATTATTATTTGACGAGAAACCTCTCGTCCCCTCTACTTCAAGGGATTAGTCCAGTTTTAGCCAACCTCAGCATACTTTGCGATAAAAACGTTACTATTCCTGCATCTGGGCCCGCGCTGAACACGCTACAGTTGACTCCAAGTAGAGATAATCTACACAAGGCTCTTGAAGAAGGTTTCGAGGTTGGACTTAACCAAGATTGTTCGACGTGCTTAACCTCTAGGGGTGCTTGTGGTTTTAATCGGAGCACAACTGCATTCACCTGCTATTTCATGGAAGACGCCAGTAACCGTACTAGAAACAATGGTAACCGTACTAGAAACAACGGTAATATTTCTTTCATACATGTTCTAACTTATATATGTCTTTCACAAGTACCACCGTATGTCCCTACCTTAAATCCCACACCCATGGACCTTATGAGTTTCAAAAATCAATGCTTCCAGTAATATTCAAAGTTCTGTATTCAGAATTTCAGATCAAACTTACTTTTTTTTGTTTTTTTTTAATGGTGCCATACCATAGATAGTACAGGTCTCTCCACTATAGCTATAGCAGGTACTTACCCTTTCTCCTGTTCTTTCAGAAACTTGATCTGATTACTTACTATATACCACATGCAACACGACAACATAGTCTTATTATGAAATCTTTTCTTTTTTCTTTTTCTGTCTCTAGGAATCGGGATTGCTTCTGTATTGGTGCTGTTATTTCTGATAGCCGGATGCGCGCTTTGTCTAATCAGACGGCGGAAAACACAATCAGCTCAACACACAAGCAAAGACTTGCCAATAATGTCTAATTCAAGCAAAGAAGCATCAAGTCATCCAACTCCCAAAACGATCTCAAGCAGTAGAAATCAAACTCCTATCCCCCCAATCACTAACATCACAAACGCAAGCACATACTTTGGAGTCCAAGTTTTCACCTACGAAGAACTCGAGGAAGCCACTGAGAATTTCTCTAGAGAGCTCGGCGATGGAGGCTTCGGTACTGTCTACTACGGTAAGAAACAGTGCGTCTTCAAATCTCACTTCAAAATATTTGCATTTTGATCAAACATTTTTGGCGATATCTTAAAAGGTATGTTGAAAGATGGACGAGCTGTAGCAGTGAAACGACTATATGAAAGATCTCTTCAACGCGTTGAACAGTTCAAGAACGAGATCGACATATTGAAAACTATGAAGCATCCAAATCTTGTGATACTCTACGGATGCACATCGAGACACAGCAGTGAGCTTTTACTCGTCTACGAGTATATCTCAAATGGAACTTTGGCTGATCATCTTCACGGTGATCGTGCTGTAACTCGTCCTCTTTGTTGGCCAGTTCGTCTTAACATCGCAATCGAAACAGCAAGTGCTTTATCCTTCCTCCACAAATCAGGTAAAACAACTAAGGTTCTAACTAGAAACCATGAAAAAAGTATAAGAACCAAGAAGGAAAAAAATAATGAAGAAAAAATAAAAGAAAAATTTATTACTTATGTTTCTCGTCAACTTTGATAAGAAACAAATATAGTCTATAATTCTTTAAATATAAAGAAATGTTAAAGAATCATAATTAACAAATATTTTTTTTGGCAAATAATGTAAACTATAAGGAATGATAAGGAATTTATTATCTAGCTCATTATTTTTGGTTGCCATTTAGAGTTTAAATCGAATATCATTATGGGCTTTTTGACTAAAGTTCAGCTGATTTAGGCGCCAAAAATGTGTATATAAATTTAATGGTATAAAAATTAGTGTATATAAAAAAAATGTAATGTTTATAAATTTTTGTTTTATGTTTTAGGCGGCTAGATAGATAGGACCGACCCTGGGAGGAAGAATCTGTTTGATTTGATTTGATTTGATTTGATTGTGTTGCAGGGATCATACATAGGGACGTGAAGACAACAAACATTCTTCTAGACGAGAAGTCAACGGTGAAAGTAGCTGATTTCGGACTCTCACGGTTGTTTTCCACAGACAAAACTCACGTCTCCACGGCTCCGCAAGGCACTCCAGGATATGTAGATCCGGAGTACTATCAATGTTACCGTCTAAACGAGAAGAGTGATGTATACAGCTTTGGGGTCGTACTCACTGAGCTCATCTCTTCTAAAGAAGCCGTGGATATCACAAGACATGGCCACGATGTCAACTTAGCCAACATGGCCGTTTCCAAGATACAAAACAATGCGGTGCACGAGCTCGTCGATCCGAGTCTTGGCTTCTCAAAAGATCCAGAAGTGAAGAGGATGATGATTTCGGTGGCTGAACTTGCGTTCCGATGTTTGCAACAGGAGAGGGAAGCTAGGCCGTTGATGGATGAGATTGTGGAGATTCTGAAAGGGATAAAGGGGGAGAAGGGCAGGAAGTTACCAGATGTGGTGGATATTGAGGTATGCAGAGGAGATGACATTGGATTACTGACGCATAGTGATCCTCCGCCGGTTTCGCCGGGTACTGATAAGTGCACCAGCAGTTCGGATACGGTGGGGAGTTCATTTTGAGAGATTGTATAATGGGGAAATTTTACTTTTATATATTGTTCATCAAGCCACAAATCCAGGTTTCTCTTTTTTATCCATCAAAAATACATGAGTCCTTTTGGCAATCATCCATCTGTTTCTCATGTGTAATCAAGCATTTTTCTTGCAAAAATAGTTACTTGAAGAAATTGGTTGCGCTTTGATTTCCATTGTTTATCTATCATGATTTCTTCAAAAATAAAAGCACAATCAAGTTTGTAAAAATAAAAGCATAATCAAGTTTGTGAAAGCACGATTATTAATCAAGTTACGGTATGTATTCACAAACTTGATTGTGCTTTTATTGATTTACATGACCTAACATTATCTCTTCTTTGTATTATTATATAAAAATTTATTTCGTTGTGATCTTATGAAAATATTGTAACTGTAAGTTTATACAATGGAACAAAAAAAAATGATTTAGATATTGTGCTACTGATGCTTGTGGGCTCTTTTACTCGTTAACAACTTTGGAAATAGAATCTACTTAAGCAAATTTGAATTTATAATTGAAATGATATCATGTTAAATTCATTTTTACACTGACATGAATTTAAGAATAGTTAAATAAATCATAAATCCTAACTTATCAAATGAATCAAAAAATTTATAATCTTATCAGTTTTAAATCTAGTGGAATTGACTTCAACTTACATAACCAATAACATCCTCTTAAAACATGATTAGTGATGGGTTCTTGACACAATTTCTAAAGAAAAAACTAATAAAATAAGAAAAAGAATGTCACAAAAGTTAGAGTCGTTTCTTTATAAAGGAACGTTGCAAAATATTTGAGAGATGAGCTCTCTACTTGATTAATTTTTAGTGGACAGCTGCACTTTCATATCTAAATATAATTATTTAAGTAAAAATATATGTAAATATTAATATGAAACCGTTAAGAAACTGAATGTGAGAGATTTACATTGTTGGTGCTCTTATAGATTATAATACAACAATGATAGAAAGGCGGCACTTTGCACTGGTCAAATTTCGTAGAAACAGAACACCTATATATTTTTTTGTAAAAAGAGAATATTACAAGCACCTGATTTTAAAGTCGTTGTACGGATAATTATATATATCAAACAAGAATAGTGCTTTGTAACGTCCTTGAAAATTAGTATATATAATCAACAACTATTAAATATGATTTATAGAACATTAGTATATAACACTAGCTTTAAATAATAATTTTTAAAATGTAAATCTAAATGTTAATATATTTTTGATAATGTGTATAAAATGATACTTAATTTATGTTATTTTTAACAATTTCTCATAATTTATTCTATTTGAAAGGTGCTATACATTCTAGGTTTGAAGTCTATCATTTTCAATATGTCCACTTTGCTTAGCTAAGTGATATGGATATCTAATTCGCACAATGAATAACCAAGTTTATTTAGCACCAATGGACAAATCCCTAGAAAATTAGTGGTATGAGATTCTACCCCTGGTTATTTACAAAACAAACGTGTATGCCACCTAGTTCCGAAAGAAACATCGTTTTGTAAAATATGAAACTCCAGAAAGGAACATTAATATATAATAAAGAGAAGGTTGGTCTCATAAACCAAACATAGGTTCTTTTAATTTAACTCTCACGAAACATTCACCAAATCTTTCATATCTTTCTCTTTTTCTTCTTTTGACCATTTTCAAAATTGCCTCCCAACACAATGGTCGATCTGTTTCCATCTCCAACAAAATCCATGTTCCATATAATCATGTGGATGCTCTTTGTATTACCTTCTTGTGTTTTCTCAACTAATGAGCTTCATGATCGCTGCAGTCAGCCGTTTAGCTGCGGGAACCAAACCGGTCTCTTATACCCTTTCTGGAAACCTGGCAGAGAAGACTGTGGCCAACCTGATTTCAAAGTCGACTGTAGTGGTGAATACGCAGAGCTAAGTATCTCCTCCGTGAAGTTTAGAATCTTAGAGGCGAACTATGATTCTCGTATCATACGACTTGCAAGATCGGACTATATTGGCGATCTTTGTCCCACAGATCCTTTAAATATGCCATTCGACCAAAACGTCCTTCAACATGTTCCTACCACCGAGCTGCTAAGAATTTATTACGACTGTCGCCCAGACCTTTCACAGTATGTTCCTAAATATTTTGGAGAGCTTGCTTGTAGTGGTGAAAATGACGACGGTGATGACAAAGATAATTATTATGTGACGAGAAACCTCTCGTCCCCTCTACTTCAAGATGTTAGTCCCGTTTTAGCCAACCTCAGCGTATCTTGCGATAAAAACGTCAGTATTCCTGCATCTGGACCCGCGCTGAACACACTGCAGATGAATGCAAGTACAGATAATCTACAAAAGGCTCTTGAAGAAGGTTTCGAGCTTGGACTTAACCAAGATTGTTCGACGTGCTTAAACTCTGGAGGTGTTTGTGGATTTAATCGGAGTTCAAGTGGATTCACCTGCTATTTCATGGAAGAGCCTAATAAGCCTACTCGAAACAACGGTAAGATTTCTTTCCTACTTGTTCTAACTTATATATGTCCACCGTTTGTCCCTAAGCCAAACCTCCCACCCATTGACCTTACGATTCAAAGTTTTGTATATGGATCAAACTTACCTTTTTTTTTTGTTTTTCATGGTGCCATTCCATTAATGCAGGTCCCTCCACTGGAGATATAGTAGGTACTTACCGTTCTCCTGTAGTTTCCAAAATAAAAATTGATTTGCCTGATTTGATTACCATAAACCATATGCATCACAATACCATGGTCTTATTAGGAAAGCCTTGTTTTTTTCTCTGTCTCTAGGAATCGGGATTGCTTCTGTATTAGTGCTCTTATTTCTGACAGCTGGTTGCGCGCTCTGTCGAATCAGACGGCGAAAGAAGACAAAGGCAGCTCAAAACACAAGCAAAAGCTTGCCAATAACGTCTAATTCAAGAAAACAAGCATCAGGCTATCCAACTCCCAGAACAATCTCAAGTAGTAGCAATCACGCTCTTCTCCCCTCAATCTCTAACATCACAAACGCAAGCACCTACTTTGGAGTCCAAGTTTATACCTACGAAGAACTCGAGGAAGCCACTGAGAATTTCTCTAGGGAGCTAGGCGACGGCGGCTTCGGTACTGTCTACTACGGTAAGAAACACTGTGTCTTCAAATCTCACTTCAAAATATTTGCATTCTGATCAAACATCTTTGGCTATAATCATAAAAGGCGTACTGAAAGATGGACGAGCTGTAGCAGTGAAACGACTGTACGAGAGGTCCCTAAAACGCGTTGAACAGTTCAAGAACGAGATCGACATATTGAAAACTATGAAGCATCCAAATCTTGTGATACTCTACGGATGCACATCGAGACACAGCAGTGAGCTTTTGCTTGTCTACGAATATATCTCAAATGGAACTCTGGCCGAACATCTTCACGGTGATCGTGCTGAAACTCATCCTCTTTGTTGGCCAGTTCGTCTAAACATAGCCATCCAAACAGCAAGTGCTTTATCCTTCCTTCACAAATCAGGTAAAACAACTAAATGTTGGCCTTGGACTAAAGTTCACATGATTTACGCGCCAAATTATATATATGAATTTAAAGGTATAAATTAGAGTATGGGCATTGAAAAAATTACAAATCTCTTAAATAGATATTTTTGAAATTTTTGTCACGAAATAATTTTCAAGGAAAAAATATCAAAATAGAATTTTTTATTGTAAATTATTTAATATGTATATATATTTAAAATTTTAGATCTCATCTTCAAAATCCAACTCATAACTCTAAACACTAAGTATAGATCAATTAACCTAATGAGTATAAATATATATTTACACCATTTAATAAAATTTACTTTGTTCATTTTTTTCAAAACTATTTTATTGAATTTTTTTTAAGTCTATCTTAGAATATTCGTTTTGAAAAAATGTATGTTTATAATATTTTGTTTTATGTTTTAGGCTGCTAGATAGATAGGATTGACCCTGGGAGGAAGAATCTGTTTGATTTGATTATATTTGGTTCTGTTGTAGGGATCATACATAGGGACGTGAAGACAACAAACATTCTTCTGGACGACAACTCCACGGTGAAAGTAGCTGATTTCGGACTCTCACGGTTGTTTTCTACGGACCAAACTCACGTCTCCACGGCTCCGCAAGGAACTCCAGGATATGTAGATCCGGAGTATTACCAATGTTACCGTCTAAACGAGAAGAGCGACGTGTACAGCTTCGGAGTCGTACTCACTGAACTCATTTCTTCCAAAGAAGCTGTCGATATCACAAGACATCGCCACGATATCAACTTAGCGAACCTGGCCGTTTCCAAGATCAAGAACAATGCGGTGCACGAGCTCGTTGATCCGAGCCTTGGATTCGCGAACGATCCAGAAGTGAAGAGGATGATGAGTTCGGTGGCTGAGCTTGCGTTCCGATGTTTGCAACAGGAGAGGGAAAACAGGCCGCTGATGGATGAGATTGTGGAGATTTTGAAAGGGATCAAGGGGGACAAGGGCGGGAAGTTACCAGATGTGGTGGACATTGAGGTGAGCAGAGGAGATGACGTTGGATTACTGACGCATAGTGTTCCTCCACCAGTGTCGCCGGATACTGATAAGTGGACCAGCAGTTCCGATACGGCGGTGAGTTCATTTTGAGAGATTGTATAATCAGGTCTCCTAAGTGGAGTGTAATATATTCACTCTGGTAAAAGAAAACTTCTTTTATCTTCTTTTATATGTTTTTTTTGGCTCAGCTAAGAAGATTTTAATTGTTTGTGTTTATATGTGTGATTACGTTTTTGGCTACTTTTCAAAACAACAATTCTTGTACCAAAAAGACTGGACCCTAAAGACAGAGCCGGTCCTTGGACCAAGCCAAATAAATAGTCGCTTTCAACCTTTTTATTATAAAAATATTTTCAGTCACAATTTTTTAAAATTTTTATTTAGTCTAGTGGTAAAATTTAAAAGTTATAGTCTTTCTTCGTCTCAAACTACTAAAAGTAGAGTTCTAAAGAGAACATAGAAGAGAGATGGAAAACAAAGCAAGAACCACAGGAAACAAAAGCATATCAATTAATCAGAGTGATGATACTACTAGTGTGTAAGATAACCTTTTGGAAGAGAACGATGGGTACTAAGACTGAGAACACCAGTGGCGAGATGAGAAATGCCTTCCTTACATGAAGAACAATTCAATCGAGTCAGAATGGTGGGTGATCGAACTCAAACCGAAGATGGGCGAAACAAGGTATCAATGGCCCAAAATGAGTTTGGCCACCAGAAACAAGACTCACTTGTCTTTTTGGGATGAGCCAACAACACGAGTAAGAGCCAAAGCTCATTATGATGCACTTCAATCTTAGTTTATTTCGTGCATAAAGAGGAAGAGGACAAAACCAAGAAGAGAGAATCAAACTGTTAGTTTAATCTTTTTATGATTTGTAAGTAAGTTATGTAAACTAATAACAAGTAGGATTAAGATTAGATCAAATAAACCTATTCAAATTAGGAATATGATTTCCTAAACCATTCCAGTTTAGGTTTTGGGTTTTCTTAGCTTTATGAATCAACATGCTTTCTTTACTTAAACCGCATGCTTTCTTTACTTAAACCGCATACTAGCTGAGTTTTAAGACTAACCATTAATCAAAAAAATTAAGCTAATTGCTTGTCTTGTCTACATTGATCAATCACATTAGGAAAAAGAATCTTCAGTGATCTGTCCTAAATACTAAGCATGGTTAACTTGTGTCTCATTAATAACAACACATAATTAAAACAATCTATAGCCGAGAAGAGAAGTTCATCGTCCACAAAAGAAAGCTATTAGCCTCCAGAGCATTCGTCATCCACACTCTTCAAATGATCCTGCCAGAACAGCCATTCCAGAACCGTACCAAAAATCTTCTCATTTAGGGGTTGACTGGTTTTCCCGCTACCACCCGCAAACGCAGCTTTTGCGGTTGGTAGCGGTTGTTGGCGTTTTGTAACAATCATACAAAACGCAATAAATCGTTTCAAATCGCTTCAAACCGCTATAAACCTCTAAAATTCAAAAGCTGGTTCCAGCTAGCGTTTGCGGTTGCGGGCGGTTGCGGGAGGGTAAATATTTTTTTTTCAAAAAAACTATATAATAAAAAATAAAAATAATCAATTAAAATTTTAAATTAAATAATAAAATACCAAAATGTATACATTATATTGTAATTTATATTATAAAACTTTGAAGAAAAACATTTCAATAATTTAAAATAATTTAATAGTATAATTTTATAAATATAATTTTTATATTTAGTATAATAATATGATTTTTAATATTATTATAATTATATAAAATATAAATATTGTTAATTTATTATCTAACCACTGCTGCATTTAGTAGTTAACCAGTCATAAATATCCCGCAAACGCAACAATTTTTAACCGCTTTACCAGTCGTCCAAATCTCTTAATAACACATAAAACCGCAACCGCCCGCATCCGCAAACACCCGCAGTCGCAAACGCAACCGCTGCGGTTACACCAGTCAGCCCCTTAGTCACTTTCTTTCATTTATTTGAAACACCGTCACTTTCTTTCAGTTATTGCAGTTTCTTTATTGATTGTAATAAGAAAAGAACAATGATAGAAAGGGACTCTGCGCTTGTCAAATTTCGAAAAAAACAGAACATATATTTAACCTTTTACAAATAAAGAGAATAATGCAAGTACCTGGTTTTGAAGTCGTTGTATGGATTATTATATATATCAAGCAAGACTCGTGCTTTGTAATGTCCCATGCAGGAAAACGTTTTATATTCGGGAAAATCCTGTAAAAACCATCAAATTGATTCACCGACACTTTGAAAAAGGCACAAAAATTGAAAAATTAAAAATTGAAAAAGCAAAATATTTTTATAAATAATAATTATCTAATTAATCAATACAAAAAATTAAATAAAATTAATTTAAATTCAGAAAAATCACCAAAACTAGAAACTTTAAAATTCAAAATAATTTTTAACAGTAATCAGAATATATATTAATTTTAATAAAATTATAATTTTTTTTAAATGATATATCATAGTTCACAATAACAATTTTTAACATATAAGTGTTGGCGAGAATATTTCAAACACGATGGAGATTATGGTTTCTGATGTATCACCGCTGACTGTGATGATTTGTGACATATAAACGTTGACAATAAAAAAATTGTTGATAATAGTAGTTTCTAATATATTGATAATAATTTTCGTTGACAGCAACAATTTCTAATATATTGTTACTGACTGTGTCTTTCTATCATATAACCCTAACAAAGTTTTTGATATATCTTCATTAACAGTTTTTGACATACCATCATTGACAATTGACTTTTCGACATATCATCGTCAATAGTAATATGTAGAAAACCGTTGTGATGATAAGCAAGAGAAAAGATAATTTGTTTTTGTAATTTTATAGTTTTAGTTATCCTTTTTATAAATAATAATATATATTTCTAAGAAAATAAGATTTAATTTTACTAACTTAAAAAAAATTGAATTTATAATTTGAAAATATATTGTTTTGTTTTCTGAAATTTTAGTTATTATTTTTTAAAAATCTGATTTTTTTATTTTTACTTATTTTATATTAATTAAATAATTATTTTTAAACAAAAATTGACATGTCATCACTTTTACTAAAAGCATTCGACAGATTTTTATCTGATAAACAATTAAGTTAGATTGGAAGTTTTTTTGTGTTGCAAATAACAATATATGATTGAAACTTAAAAGTACTAGTAAAATACTTCAAGGTTTAAAATGTCAATAAATGTCATTTTGATTGTTTAATGTGATTTTTTAATATTCTATAAACAACAAAGAAAAAAAACCTCGTTTAGATCACTGCTTGTTTTTGTCGTTTATTAATATGCATTCAAAGTCAACTTGTAATCCACCTAATTCCAAATGACATCGATTTGTAAAATATAAAACTCCAGAAAGGAACATTTATATATATATATATATATATACTAAGGATTTTTAGTAATTAAACTCCCGACTAAAGATGAATTGTAAAATAAACCTTCAACTAAATATTTTACGAAATAAACCCTTAACTTTAGTTCCGTTAACGTATATTACCCTCCGTTTAAAATTCTGTCACGGAGGGTGACATATGTTAACGGTTTATAAGTTGACGGTTTATAATCCTGAAAAATTAGTTGAGGGGTTTTCGTACAATTCAAAAATAGTTGAAAGTTTTTATCACAAAAACACATTAAATATTTTAAAAGCTTTATTATCATTTAAGCATTTTTTAGAATTGATTTATATGCCTTCAAAACTAATTTATAAATCTTTATACATTATTTTATCAATTTTATAACCAATTTATAAAGATTCATAAATATTTTTATAAATAATTAATAATGTTCAATACCGGTCCGAACATTGTATGGGTTGGAGCTAATTTTTTTTCTTGGACCTATAAATTAATAAAATTCATAGAAAACACGGGAATAAAAAATAAAGCAAAGAAAAATATTCGAACTGACCATCTCTACATAGTTAATGAGCATCCAAAACCAATTTTGCAAATGAATTTTTTAAGAAAAATAGCTGATAATTTACTTATGAATCTTTAAACAAAAATGACAGTTACTCTTAAAAATAAGTAAATTATGGAGCATTTTTATTAAGAATATCTCTTAGCAAAATTGGTTTTGTATGATCATTAAAAATGCAGAAGTCTTTAAGTTCCAATATTTCTCTCTACTTTAATTTTTTATTCATATTTGTTCTATGAATTTTATTAATTTATTGGCCAATAAATGTTTTAGCTTCCAACCCATATAATATTCAGACTGACACTAAGCCTTATTAATCATTTGTAAAAATATTAAAATATCTATAATTTTTATAAATTAGTTATAAAAATGATAAAATAGTTTATTAACATTTATAAATCAGTTTTAAAAGCTTATATCTCAATTTTAAACGATGCATAAATGATAATAAAATTTTTAAAACATTTAATGTGTTTTAGTGATAAAAACCTTCAACTTTTTTTGAATTGTAAGAAAACTCCTCAACTAATTCTTCAGGATTATAAACCCTCAACTTATAAACCGTTAACATATGTCACTCTCCGTGAAGGAATTTTAGACGGAAGGTAACATACGTTAACAAAATTAAAGTTGTAGGTTTATTTCGTAAGATTTTTAGTTCAAGGTTTATTTTACGATTTATCTTTAGTTGGGGGGTTTAATTACTAAAAACCCATATACTAAAGAGAAGGTTGGTCAATAGGTTCGTTTAATTCAACTCTTACAAAACCCAAAGACATTCACCAATTCTTTCATATTATCATCTTTTTCATCTTCTTTTACCATTTCCCTAATTACCTCCAAACACAATGATCGATCTGTTTCCATCTCCGACAAAATCAATGTTCCATATAATCATGTGGATGCTCTTTGTAATGCCTTCTTGTGTTTTCTCAACTAATGAGCTTCATGATCGCTGCAGTCAACCGTTTAGGTGCGGCGATCAAAGCGGTCTCTTATATCCTTTCTGGACATCTGACAGAGAAGATTGTGGCCACCCTGACTTCAAGCTCAACTGTAGTGGTGGATTCGCAGAGCTTAATATCTCCTCCGTGAAGTTCAGAATCTTAGAGGCGAACTATGACTCTCGTATCATACGACTTGCAAGATCGGATTATATTGGCGATCTTTGTCCCACAGATCCTTCAAATATGCCGTTCAACCAAAGCGTTCTTCCACTTTCTCCTAGCACCGAGCTGCTAACAATTTATTACGATTGCAGCCAAGACTTCTCACAGTATGTTGGAGCGTTAGCTTGTGCTGGTGGTGATGATGATGATGATGGTGATGACAAAAGAAATTATTATGTGACGAGAAACCTCTCGTCCCCTCTACTTCAAGGGATTAGTCCAGTTTTAACCAACCTCAGCATACTTTGCGATAAAAACGTTACTATTCCTGCATCTGGGCCAGCGCTGAACACACTGCAGATGAATGCAAGTACAGATAATCTACAGAAGGCTCTTGAAGAAGGTTTCGAGCTTGGACTTAACCAAGATTGTTCGACGTGCTTAGCCTCTAGGGGTGCTTGTGGTTTTAATCGGAGCACAACTGCATTCACCTGCTTCATGGACGATCCCAATAACCGTACTAGAAACAAGGGTAAGATTTCTTTCCTACATGTTCTAACCTCTAGGGCTGTAACTAGTGATTATCAAAAGAACAATATGAATGAAGAGGAAAAGAATTGTTGTTGAACAAAATAATAAGAACAAAAGGGAATTATTATTACTATGGTTCTTTTCCAATTTTGATAAGGAACACATTTTTGTTCTATAATTCCTTAAAATTAGAGGAATGAAGAGGAATGATTTGTAACAAATATTCATCATAAATGGTCTTTCACTAGTGCCACGGTTTGTCCCTCCCACCTATGTGACTTTATGACTCTAACATGTAAGTATGAAAGAAATATAAAGAAAAAAAAAGAAAAAAAAATGATGAGAAAAAAAATATTTACTACTTATGTTTCTTCTCAAATTTGATAAGGAATAAATATAATTTATAATTCCTTAAGTGTAAAAGAATATTAAAGAATTATAGATAACAAATATTTTTTGTAAATGATGTAAATTGTAAAGAATGATAAGAAATTCACTATTTCCGCTGATTCTTTTGGTCACCATTTAGAGTCTATAAGTTTCAGCTATTATTGTTTCCAGTAAGATTCAAAGTTCTTTATTTAGATCAAACTTACCTTTTTTTGTTTTTATGGTGCTATTCCATTATGCAGGTCTCTCCAGTGGAGCTATAGTAGGTACTTACCGTTCTCCTGTTGTTTCAAAAAAAACTTTATTTGCTTGATTTGATTACCATAAGCATCACTACACCACAGTCTTATAATGAAGCTTTGTTTTTTTTCTGTCTCTAGGAATTGTGGTTGCTTGTGTATTGTTGGTGGCCATTCTTACAGCCCTAGGTGTGTTCTGTCTCATCAGACGGCGAAAGAAGACAAAGGCAGCTCAACACATAAGCAAAGGCTTGCCAATAACGTCTAATTCAAGCAAACAAGCATCAAGCCATCCAACTCCCAAATCAATCTCGAGCAGTAGCAATCACGCTCTTCTCCCCTCAATCTCTAACATCACAAACGCAAGCACCTACTTTGGAGTCCAAGTTTATACCTACGAAGAACTCGAGGAAGCCACTGAGAATTTCTCTAGGGAGCTAGGCGACGGCGGCTTTGGTACAGTCTACTACGGTAAGAAACACTGAGTCTTCAAATATCACTTCAAAATATTTGCATTCTGATCAAACATCTTTGGCTATAATCATAAAAGGCGTACTGAAAGATGGACGAGCTGTAGCAGTGAAACGACTGTACGAGAGGTCCCTAAAACGCGTTGAACAGTTCAAGAACGAGATCGACATATTGAAAACTATGAAGCATCCAAATCTTGTGATACTCTACGGATGCACATCGAGACACAGCAGTGAGCTTTTACTCGTCTACGAGTATATCTCAAATGGAACTTTGGCTGATCATCTTCACGGTGATCGTGCTGTAACTCGTCCTCTTTGTTGGCCAGTTCGTCTTAATATTGCAATCGAAACAGCAAGTGCTTTATCCTTCCTCCACAAATCAGGTAAAACAACTAAATCAAATATCATTGTGGGCCTTTGGACTAAAGCTCACATGATTTAGGCGCCAAAATTTATACATGAATTTAAAAGTATAAAAAATTAGTTTATGGCCATAAAAATGTATGTTTATAATATTTTGTCCTATGTTTTAGGTGGCTAGATAGATAGATAGACCGACCCTGGGAGAAAACATAGTAGAATTTCGTTTGATTTGATTTGATTGTGTTGCAGGGATCATACATAGGGACGTGAAGACAACAAACATTCTTCTAGATGAGAACTCCATGGTGAAGGTAGCTGATTTCGGACTCTCACGGTTGTTTTCTACCGACCAAACTCACGTCTCCACCGCGCCACAAGGCACTCCAGGATATGTAGATCCGGAGTATTACCAATGTTACCGTCTAAACGAGAAGAGCGACGTGTACAGCTTCGGAGTCGTACTCACTGAACTCATCTCTTCTAAAGAAGCCGTGGATGTCACAAGACATCGCCACGATATCAACTTAGCGAACATGGCCGTTTCCAAGATCCAGAACAATGCGGTGCACGAGCTCGTCGATCCGAGTCTTGGATTCGCGAAAGATCCAGAAGTGAAGAGGATGATGACTTCGGTGGCTGAGCTAGCGTTCAGATGTTTGCAACAGGAGAGGGAAGCTAGGCCGTTGATGGATGAGATTGTAGAGATTCTGAAAGGGATCAAGAGGGAGAAGGGCAGGAAGTTACCAGATGTGGTGAATATTGGAGATGACGTAGGATTACTGAGGCATAGTGATCCTCCACCCGTTTCGCCGGATACTGATAAGTGGACCAGCAGTTCCGATACGGCTGCGAGTTCATTTTGAGAGATTGTACAATCAGGTGTGGGTGGTGTGTAAATAAATTCACTCTGGTAAAACTCTTCTTTATCTTCCTTTATATATTTATTTTTGGCTCAGCCAAGAAGATCTTTATCGTTTGTGTATACATGTGTGATTGCATTTTTGGCTACTTTTCAAAATGCCAATTCTAGTACTTCTTTTTCTTAACACTTGAATTTTTTTTAAAAGACTGGACCCCGAAGGGGTAAGTAAAAGTACAGACTACTAAAAGTGGAGTTCTAAAGAAAACAGAGAGGAGACATGGTAAGCAGAGCAAGAACCACATGAAACAAAAGCATATCAGAGTGATGATACTCCTATGGTGTAAAGTTACCTTTTGGAAGAGAACAATGGGGAGAAAGACAGTGGCGAGATGAGAAATGCCTTCCTTAGCTACTGTTAGCTTCTAAAAGATTGAGATATCGTAGGACTAGATAAATTATGATTGAATATCACGAAATAAAACAATTGAAAACAACACATTATAAAAGTAGAAAAATGTTTACGAAATCATAAGAAGATAGATAAAGTCGCAGAGTTGAGATTTGATCTTTTTAACTTAAATAGATCTTATGTAATATATTACAATCTATGCCATTTTTCAATTTAAAGATACAACCACGATGAGATTGTTTCTAAACCGCAACGAGATAATTTTCAGTTGAAGCAAGAAACCCGTTAGAAATTTAGTTCTTGAAGCTAAACCAAGTTAATCAAAAAGTACGACGTAAAAGAAGTATGCAGATTAGAATAAACTAAATAGTGTTTCATATTTTGATCATTTTCTTACTCCCTCCATTTTTTAATAATTGATGTTTTGGGAGAAATTTTTTATCTCAAATTATTTGACGTTTTCAATTTTCTATATAAAATTTATTATTAATTAATGTTAAATGACCAATGATATTATATCATCTATTTTTTTATTGGTTGAATTATGGTTATGTAAACAATTAATGATGTTTTTGTTTAGAAAATAATAAAAAATTAAATGTTTCTTAATTTATATGCATAATTCTAGAACCTCAAATATAAAGAGGGAGTATTATTTTTGTCGTATTTTTTTAAATATTTTTACAAAATTTAGCCAAACAAATACGACACTCGTTTTAACTGCCACGTGTAGCCTATCTTCTTCAAGAATGGTGCCGATCCTAGTCACTATATTCTTTACCTTCCACTATGAGTACTCGCACGAAGCAAAGAATCAGCCAAACCCCTTCAGATGATCAACGGTGAGTCCCAAGTCCATATCAATGTCTCTGCAGAAATTCAAGCTTCTCGCCACTCACTGCAGTACCGTCGCTGAGAGTCCAACGCGTAGCCCGGTCGTCCACCTCCGCCGCCGTAAAACGCTCCGTTTGTTACTCACCCGTTCATCAGATCGGTGGCGATCGCCGGAGATCCAAAATAACGCCGATGAATTGACGGGATCCGATGGAAACAGGAGCGTCTCCGTGAAGAGAGATAAGATCCGATCTCGGCGGAAGCTGAGAGAGCTTTTCGTCTCGTCGCCTCCGGTGGAGGAAGGCCAACGCGGCGGCGGCGATGCGGGGGCTGAAATGGAGAGGGCGTTACAGGTTAACGGCGTTAATACTAGCGGAGGTATTGGAGAAGAGTCAACGGGTCGACGTATGGGCCTTGGCGGCGCAACGAGGCCCATGTTATCTGGCACGCTTCGATGTAGGTTACTCCGAAGAGCTTGGCGTCCCGTTCTTGTAACTATTCCTGAACAATAAAGCAATTTGACTGTTTTTTTTCCAATTGATTAAAATTGGCTTAATAAGTAACTTATGAATTTTAGTGAATACATATGTGGTTCTTGATTCCATTAATATTTTTGTGTTCTTTTTTTTGGTGTGAATAGTGTATTTCTTTGGGTCTAGATATGTCTCGTTGCAAGCTTTTAGTAAAAATTGCAAGAATTACTTTTTTTTGTGTGTGACGAATTGAGTTTTTATTCAAAACAAATAAGCAATCCAATCTTAGAATGTTTTAGATCGGGCATGACGGATGCCGACCGTTTTATTTGGATGGTGATTGGCCGAAACCAAATCAGTTGACCATTGGTTCTGAAAAGACTATGATTTGAAATTAACAAAATATATATATATATATATATATATATATATATATATATATATATATATGTGTGTCATAGTCCGCTGATGCCTTAAAACGGATGTAATAACTAATAAGTTAGACTTCCATGGTACTTGAATCAGGCAAGGGAGTGTAATACATATGCTGATATAGAAGCATCTTATCAATGCCTCAAAGAAAAGTACAGCGTTAAAGATGATCAACTGATACTATATGGTCAGTCTGTTGGTAGTGGACCTACGGTTGATCTAGTGTCGCGCACATCTAACTTGAGAGGTGTAGTTTTACAGTGTCCTATTCTGTCTGGGATGAGGGTTTTGTATCCGATGAAATGTACATATTGGTTTGACATTTACAAGGTGATTTAGGGAACATCAAACTTTTGCTTCTGGTTACATATCTAGCTGATAACCACCTGTGCAATTCCATGTTTCTACAGAATATTGACAAGATGAGCGCAATGACATGTCCTGTATTAGTAATCCATGTAAGTGACAGCATCATATCTTTCTTTTGTTTGGCTACTTTCGTTGAGTTGTCTTTTTCTTTTGCTTCCCTTTTCATTATACATTCTGGAAAGTAACAAGCATATCTGGTGACAAAATGTGGTCAATCTGGAATGTAAACAGTATACTGCGCAGTTCATGAATAAAAAGTATATTTACTGTTTCTGTGATTTAGTATGTTTCTTTTTAAACGGTATTCACTGAACATACTTCTGTGTAAACAGAAATATCCTCTGAAAGTGTACAAGATTCTGGAAGAGGCGCTTGTAAAAAAGGCTTTGGAGGGACTTCAAGAGCATCAAGACTTCCTTCCAGCATCTCTACCACTCTGTCCATCGATGGGCGATCTGAAGGGGAAGATTGAATACACCACAAACCCACCAATGTCATCTTCTTTGCTATCTCCTCTTCTTCAAAGGTGATTCCACTCTCTCCCTTCTCAAGATCCGTATAGATCCATTCTGGAAAGTATACTGAGCTGTTGGTAGATGCATTGTCTTCCCTTGATGGTTTGGCTCTTGATCCAATCATTTCAAGAACCAGCATTCCATAGCTATACACATCTGACTTGTGGGAGACTTTACCGTACACTCTTGAAAACACTTCAGGTGCAATGTATCCGATCGTTCCTCTTGTGTCCAACACTGACATGATGCTTTCTTTCCTCCCACAAAGCTTAGCAAGACCAAAGTCAGAAACTTTGGGGCAAAGGTTGTGATCTAAGAGTACATTCTGCGGTTTTATGTCGAAATGTACAATCCTTGTTCTGCATCCATGATGCAAGTACTCTAGCCCACGAGCAATGCCTAATGCGATTCCGTATAGCTTCATCCAATCTTTATTTGATGAACTTGTGCTAGAGATGAAGTTATCAAGAGATCCATTTTCTAAAAATTCGTAAAGAATGGCTCTCTTGGTACCCTCAGCACAGAATCCTAGCAGGGTAACAATGTTGACATGAGATGTTTTGCTCATGCTAGCAACTTCATTGATGAAGTCTTCACCATTACCGTTTGTGTCTTTCAAGACCTTCACTGCTACACTACGACCATCACAAAGGGTTCCTCTGTAGACAGTTCCAAATCCGCCTTTCCCAACCACTATGGCGAACGACTTTGTGATTCTCTTTACTTGTGCATAGCTATAGTGTTTTAGTGGAATAAGGGCCTTTAGATTAAGTTGGCTAGGAACATCTGATGTCTTCCTTCGCCGGCTGATAACACAGAACAAACCTCCCGCTATAAGAATGATGGCCACAAATCCAAAAGCATACTCCTTCGCTAGAGATTAAAACAAAAATCAAGAATTTCATTAAAAGACCATGCCATTGCCTAAAGTATATGGGAATGTTCAAGAAAACGCTAGACGGTAACTTAAATTTTATAGAAGAATATTAAAAGTTTTAGAACATTGATACATTTCTCGAAAAAACTTTTCGTTTTTGACCTGATTTATGGCTTTTAGAACATTGACATATGGTAATGAAATAGGGTGGTCACCTGCTTTTGCGGGACTAGATATGCCTGCATCAACAGGATGGCAACAAGAAAAGATCAGCCAAAAATGCAGAGAGAACTAAAAACTTGAGGTTCTTTTTGTTTTGTTTAATGGAATGTAGGGAAGATCCAATCTAAAGGTGGTTCTTATGGAAGAACATTAGGAAATGTCATTTCCGAAATGATATCCATGGGCTTATGGACATGGTCTTTATTGGTTATGAACACTTTTTGGACCATTGTCCAATATAGACCGTCCATTACTTCCCAAAAACTGAAATGGTCCAATTGGTTAAGCCCATTTGGGCTTTGGACGGACCAATTGACACCTCTAGGAAATGATATCATATATGAAAGAAAGCTTACCTTTGTTTCCGCAGGTACGGCCATGCGGATGATCTACACAGTAGCAGAGAAAGTTATTTGAGCCCTGTTTATATCCACAGGCACCCCCAGAGTCCATGCACATCAAACATTCTTTGTGAAGTCCAACTTGGAAACCCTCTTCAAGAGCCTTCTTTAGATGATCTCGAGTTGTATTCTTCTGCAGTGTGTTCAGCGCCGGTCCAGATGCAGGAATACTAACGTTTCCTTTACACATTCCACCCAAGTCTTTTGTAAAGCCACCAATATCGTGAAGTAAAGGAGATGAGAGATTCGTTGTCACATAGTAACTTTTCTCATTAACTTCACAGTCAATATCTCCAACGTAAGGAGAAACATACTCTGGAAACTCTGGTGGGCATTCATTATAAATCGTCAGCATGTCGGTATCAGGCGCGTAGGGAAGGACGTTTTGGTTGAACGGCCCGTTTATTGGGTGTTGGGGACACAAACCACCAGAATAATCTGATCTTGCTAATCTTATGACTCGAGATGTATAGTTTGCCGCTAAGATCCTGTACTTAACAGAGCATATGTTAATCTCTGCGACACTGCTGTGACAGTCGAGCTTGAAGTCAGGGTGGCCACATTCTTCTCTGCCAGGTGTCCAGAAAGGGTACAAAAGACCACTCTGATCGCCGCAGCTAAACGTGGCACTGCAGCGTCTGTGAAGCTCATCAGCTGAGAAAACAAAAAGATGGGATCACAAACAGCAACCATATGATTCTATAGGACATTGTTTTTTTTAGAGTTGGACTAAAGTAACCACTCTTCTTAAAGAGTTGAACTAATGAAACCACTGTTATAACAATAAGTAAATGATTATAAAACAAAACGAATAAAAAGTTTATATTCAGATTTAAAATATATATATATATGTATTTAATATCGTTTAATTAAACTATACACAATATGTAAAATACATAAATATTTTAATTTTGAAAGTTTATTTGATCAAATCATTAATATATATATTTTACATATTTTCTTATTATTTTAAAAATATATATTTTAAAAAAATATTTATGTAATAATATTTTAATATGCACCATTAATCTTAGAGTTGTATAAGAAACATGATAACAAAGGATATGACTACGAAGCAATGATGTTGTGTAAGAAACATACCACCAGGTTGATGGATATCATGATAGGATGAACATTCTTGACACGCTTTCTCATCAATCTTCACCTTCACCTTCACCTCAAAGCCATTACTTAAAACACTTTCCAAATTGGTCATGTTCAACTCTTTCTCTTCCGGGACATAGCTCGTAGGAACGTTAACAGTGAAACACTCACTGCATGAGTTGTGATAATCAAGGGTTTCAGACACTGCGACAGGACCTCTACCAGGACATGTATAACTCGAACGGTAAGGAAGCTTAGTGTCGCAGTGGTGGAAAACAGTGAGGCTCTTGTACATTGGCGAAAGCTCAAATATATCTGGAGGCAAGGTTGCATCTGCGAATGTAGCATTGCAAAAAGAACCTCGAAGCTCTGTTCTGGCAAGTCTAATAGTGTTAGATGCTTCATCTATGTGGAGAACATAGTAGAGATGGTGTGAGATGATTAAAGACGTTGTGTTTTCCATGCAGTGAAGCTTGAGCAAAGGATGACCGCAACTTTGGGGACGGTTTCCACCTGAGAAGGGGGAACCAGCGGTGATGTTCCCACAGTGAAACAAAGTCTCACATAAGCTAGGTTTTTGTTGACTTAGAGCACAGGGAAGATGGTGAAATAAGGAAAAGAGTAAGAAACAGAACAGACAAGAACTAGGGAGATAGTACATGATCTACTGATCAACGTGTGTTCTTGTCTGGAGAGGAAGAACAAGTAAGAGATGGAGAAGGAGCAAATGAAAACGGTGAAACAATTAGAATTATAAAATCAATTTAAATGAAACAAAATATAAAAAAAATCAATGAAGGATTTATTGTAAAATGAAAACTGAAACAAAAATACGAATGATCTAGTTAACACTCAACATGAAAGAACTAGAACGTGCATTTGAATATCCACGTTGAGAGTTGAGATACTGAAGGGCTTTGATTGATTATACTTTATATATGGGAATGTTACGTTGGCACGGCCGTGGGGGAAGGTCGTGAAGGACCAAGTCAAAGAAGAGTAGTCACACATGCAGAGTGGGCTTTGAAATCTTTTTTATTTTTTTTAGTTGACCGTAGAAAAAAAAAGCTAGTGCCTGCAACATATATACTTTTCTTCTCTTTCCAGAAGATTAAGAGTTAACTGTAATCACTAAACGTAATACCCTTAAAATTATGCTTTAAGTTTCACACTTCATCACCTGTGTTCTGAGAAAGTATCTTCTTCTTGATGTGGTTACAATGATAATTAGTTTTTAACTACAAATGCTTTTTTGGACAAGAACATTTTTGGGGCAAAAATAGATTGAAGTTTCTGAATACAAATCCCTGACCTCTCTTGTTATCTGTTAGAGAGCTTCATTTATGTTTTCGTCATTTAATAAGTTAACAAGGAGGTTTCAAATCTTTATGCAACATTCATGGAACATACTTCTGTGTAAGCTGATACATTCTCTGAAAGTGTAGAAGATTCTTGAAGAGGCTCTGCTGGAATTTGGAAAACAGGCCTAGGAGGAACTTCAAGAGCATCCACACTTCCTTCCATCATCTCCACCACTCTGTTCATCGGTGGACGATCTGATGGGGAAGACTGAATACACCACAAACCCACCAATGTCATCTTTCTCACCATCTCCACTTCTTCATTGATGATTCCGTTTTCCATAAGACTAACACTGCCTCTCATCTCAAGATCCTTATATATCCATTCAGGAAAGTACATTGAACTTGTGCTACTAGGACCAACTTCTTGATCATATCTGTCTTTGTTCCTTGCTCCTATCATCTCAAGGACCAACATTCCGTAGCTATACACATCTGACTTGTGTGAGACTCTACCGTACATTCTTGAGAACAGTTCAGGTGCAATGTATCCTATTGTACCTCTTGTGTCTAGCATTGATAAGATGCTTTCTTTCTTCTCACAGAGCTTAGCAAGACCAAAATCTGAAACTTTGGGACAAAGATTGTCATCTAAGAGTACATTATGTGGTTTAATGTCGAAATGCACAATCCTTGTTCTGCATCCATGGTGCAAGTACTCTAGTCCACGAGCAACGCCTAAAGCAATCCCATATAGGTCCCTCCAATCCACAATTGATGGCCTCTTGCTTGAGATGAGCTTATCTAGAGACCCATTTTCCAAAAATTCGTAAAGAATGGCTCTCTTGGTACCCTCAGCGCAGAATCCTAGGAGGGTAACAATGTTGATATGAGAAGTTTGGCTCATGCTTGCAACTTCATTGATGAAATCTTCACCGCTATAGCCCTTTGAGTCTTTCAAGACCTTCACTGCAACCTTGCGGCCATCAGAAAGTGTTCCCCTATAGACAGTACCAAACCCTCCTCTACCAACCACTTCAGTGAAGGACTTTGTAATTTTTTTTACTTGTGCGTAACTATACTGCTTTAGTGGAATAAGTGCTTTGAGTTTTGGCTGTGAAATAAATGCCTTTTTGTTTCTCTTTCGGATAAGTTGGAGATACAATGCTAAAACCAGGAACAGAAACATAATAACACCAGCTGCTAAACCTGAAACCAGAAAATTGTTTGGTTAAGTACTTCTATGCAGGAATTGAATATCTAAATCAGTCTTCATGACGCATGTGTTTGAATAAAAGTAAGAGGAACAAGTGGTGATTCTTGTGGAAGAACATTAGGCATTAGGCAATAAACTTTACCGTTGGTTTTATAAGACTAGTGTTTCATGTGTATATGGTGATCAAATCAGGTGATTTGAAAGAAGTATTTACCTGCTATTGCTCCAGTAGAGAGGCCTGCATCCATGGAATTTCACCAGGAAAAAAAAAGGTTAGTTCGATCTGAATACAGAACAAGAAAAAGGAAATTTAAAACTCAAAAGGTCTGTGTGTGTGTGCGGGAGATTTGGGGAAGGGACAAACGGTAGTTCTTACCCTTTTTTCTGGTACGGTTATTATAACAGTTAAATCCACCAGAACTCTGATTAAATCCACAGGCACCATCAGAGGCTAAGCACGTGGAACATGCTTGGTTAACTCGAAGCTCGAAACCCTCTCCAAGAGCTTTCTGGAGATTTTCTTGAGTCCGATTCCTCTGTAGTGTGTCCAACCAAGGCCCTGACACACGAAAACTTACGCTTTTGCAATATAACCGGAAGTCTTCTAGTTGACCTCTAATCCCGTCAAGTAGAGGGGACGAGAGGTTTCTTGTCACGTAGTAACTTATTCTGTCATCATCATCCTCACAAGCAAGTTCTCCAACGTAAGTAGAAACATATTGTGGAAATGCTCTGCTGCAGTCCTGATAGATTGTTAGAAGCTCAGTGGTAGGAGAAAGTGTAAGAACTCTTTCATCGAATGTTGCATTGAAAAGATCTTTGGGACAAAGACCACCCATAAAATCCGATCTCGCCAGTCTTATGATACGAGAGTCATAGTTCGTCTCTAAGATTCTAAACTTCACGGAGCTTATATTAAGCTCTGCGAATCCACTGCTACAGTTGACTTCGAACTCAGGGTGGCCACAGTCTTCTCTGCCAGTTGTCCAAAAAGGATACAAGAGACCGTTTTGATTGCCGCAGCTAAACGGTTCACTGCAGAGCTCATTAGATGAGAAAACACAAAAAGGTATCACAAAGAGCATACATATGATTATATGGAATATAGAATTTTTCGGGAATAGATTCAGACTGATCATTATGCTGGAGATCAATATGAATCCAAAATAAGAAGCTGTAGGATAATTGTTTTTGTCTTAGGTTTTGTACGAGTTTGACTAGATGAACTTACGTTCTTTGACCAACCTTCTTTTCTAGTTTTATTTTGTACGACAATTTCAAAGTTAAGTGGTTTGACATTTCTGAAACCTTATGAAAGACTAATGCAAAGGCAAAAGTCAATTGCAGAGGCCCTTTCCGAGATTCTTCCTTTGTTTTCAGGTTTGGAAAATCTAAAGATATTGCAGAAAAATGGTTTGGAAAAAGACAAAAAGACCATCTGCATAACTGATGTGGCAAAAAGAAAAATTAATAGTACACACTAATTGATAACTTTATGCAAATTTGCTGGAGACAGAAGAAAATTTCAAACAAGTTTAACATCATATCTGAAGCTGATGACATGCCAAGTGATTAGTCAGCTCACCAGCGATCGTTGCAGGAGCAGATGCCTTTACTGAAATGGTGAAATTTCTTTGAATCTCGCTTAATCAGTTGTCTTCCAGTTATCTCTGACATAAACTTCAGTGCATCGTGGCAATCATGGCAAATGCGAAAATTACTTATCACAGTGAGTGGAGATCGAGGCCTCGAGGTAAGAAGCCCCTTAACAACCGCGACTTCTTCTTTGTAGCCAAAAGTCCATTCTTGCTTATTCTCCTTCTCCACGCGTTCATTACGCCACTCTCTAGTGCTAGGAACATAACCCATTTCTAGCATTTTTAACTGCAGACTCTTTAGTGTCTCATATATCATATCCTTTTCTGGATCTGAGTATCTTTTGTTCTATGTCTATACTTCACATTTTCTACAAGACCTTGAGTGAAACGATGCGCTCATGAACAAACTTGCTTTTTCCAAAGCTTCTGGTCTATCACATAGTTTCGCTAACCTTAAAAGTCTAGTCAGATCAATAGCGTAACCATGGTTCTGCAAGTAATCTAAAACCTCTATAGCTTCTCTCAAATTACCATGATTGCAAAACCCATCGAGTTTCTTAATAGAGACATCCTGACCACTAACTGAAGAAACTGTTCTTAGTTGTCCTACGATTGGAAATTGTGTCCATGTGTGCCACGACGTTACGTGTTGTTCAAGCCGAGTGATTATGATGCCGTTGCTTATCAGGCTATGATGATGACGTTGATGAGAGAGGGCTCCACGTGAACTGAACCAGCGGCTTCCTGTCTGCGTTGCCAAAGCTAGGTAGGGTTTCGAAAGTTGGAGTTTTCCGCACCATAATAGCACCATATTTGACATCATTCACACAATATTTTTTAGTGGAGCTACTCCAAAATACTCAGTATTGGCTTGGATAGCAACTCATAATAAATTGGCTACAGGCGATCGTCTAGCCAATTGGAGTACACAAGTGGATTCATCATGTGTTTTTTGTAATGCTGTAGTTGAATCTAGGGACCATTTATTTTTCACATGTCCTTACTCAGAGGAAATATGGAGGACTCTTACAAAGAAGCTTCTTGGACGTGATTATTCAAATAGTTAGAACAGTGTTTTGGGTCTATTGGTGGATAAGGCTCAAGACAGAACCACAATTTTTTTACTCCAATACACATTTCAAATTGTGATCCACACTATTTCG
Source organism: Moricandia moricandioides (assembly GCA_905132885.1). Classification (NCBI taxonomy): domain Eukaryota; kingdom Viridiplantae; phylum Streptophyta; class Magnoliopsida; order Brassicales; family Brassicaceae; genus Moricandia; species Moricandia moricandioides. The sequence goes on along the minus strand of CAJHQQ010000836.1, from coordinate 70,902 downwards.
CTGGAAAGGAATGGGAGACGACATGGAAAAGCTCCAAAGACTCCAGCCCTCATCATAGGCTTCATTGACAAATCAGTACGTAGCAGAATCACATCACTTCAAGTCCAAGGAAGCAAAAGATTGATCAAAGCTATGGAGTTTTGGTTGCAGCGAGAAAGTAATCACATACTCTGTTATGCTCTGTTTTTTCTTTAGAAAAAAAAAGAAGGCTAATTCTAGCTAGATAAACATTCACCTCCATTGTACAAAAGTGTTTTTGTTTGAATAAATTTAAAAATCTTTCAAAAAAAATACTTTTCATGTTAAAATGAGATCTTTTGAAAAAACTAAAGATAAGTTCTATTTAAAAAAAAACAAACAAAAAAAAATTTAGCAGCTTTTTCATCACGAGCTACAAAGACTGTCAAAGAGAAGCTTGAAGCCTCTCAAGTGTTCTGTTCTTCCTCCTGTTTTTTTTTCTGTGTGAATATTAGCGAGATGATTAATTGGTTATTATTTATTGTGGAAACGTAACACCTTTTGCTGAAAAGCATATGCCGTCACGAATGTAAGAAGGGCAATGAAGTTCTGGAATTGTACATATGATTTATTTTCTTTATCGCAATAACATTCAACTACACCAAATAGGTTTGCACAACAAAGTAAAAAAAAAAACTTTCCGTTTCCAGTTTATGGCCCATATCATACCTCAGAGGGGGCTTGAGTTCTTCTCTGAAATCCAAGAAGATTCGGGAAGAGGCTTAGGAGGGACTTCAAGAGCATCCTCACTTCCTTCCATCATCTCTACAACTTTATTCATCGATGGGGAAGACTGAATACACCACAAGCCCACCAATGTCATCTTTCTAACTATCTTATCTTCTTCGCTGCTGATTCCATTCTCAATAAGCCTTTTCTTGTACTGCTTCTCAAGATCCTTATATATCCATTCAGGAAAGTACATTGAGCTTTCGTTTGACGCTGAGTCTTCTGAAGATTTTTTGTTCCTTGCTCCTATCATCTCAAGAACTAACATTCCATAGCTATACACATCTGATTTGTGTGAGACTCTCCCATACATTCTTGAAAACACTTCAGGAGCAATGTACCCTATTGTTCCCCTTGTGTCTAGTAGTGACATTATGCTTTCTTTGTTCTCACAAACCTAAGCCGAAGTCTGAAACTTTTGGGCAGAGATTGTCATCTAACAATATATTCTGTGGTTTTATATCAAAATGCACAATCCTTTCTCTGCACCCATTGTGTAAATACTCTACACCACGAGCAACACCTAGCGCGATCCCATAGAGTGCACTCCAATCTATATCTGATGACCATTTGTCTGATATATACTTATCCAGAGACCCCTTTTCCATAAATTCATATATAATTGCTCTTTTGGAACCTTCATAACAAAATCCAAGCAGGGTAACAATGTTGACATGTGATGTTTTGCTCATGCTGCAACTTCATTGATAAAAATCTTCGCCATTATTATGCTTTGAGTCTTTCAAGACTTTTACTGCAACCTTGCGGCCGTCATGAAGGACACCTTTATAGACAATCCCAAATCCTCCTTTGCCAACTTCATCTGTGAAGGCCTTTGTGATTTTTCTTGACTTGTGCATAACTATATCGTTTCAGGGGTATGAGTGCTTCAAGATTTTGATCTCTTACGCAAAACTTTTTCAATTTATGCAAAAACAGTGCTATCATCATCACAGCAATTCCAGTTGCTGCTGCCATTACACCTAAACAAACAAGAAAAATAATGAGTTATGAACTCTATATCATGGAAGACTGAATCCCTTTGAAAACTCTGACAAGGAAACTAACCAATGATAATCTTTACTCTCCAGTTGATTGCTACATATATAAAAAGAATGTGCATAATTAGTATAATACAAAACTTTAATTCTTGTTAACGGGAAAGGCAAAACAAGTTGTTTACATCCTTCGCTGTTGCACCTAGACTCGTGAGGTTTGTCTTGGCAGAGACACTGCAAACTCTCAGAGCCTGACATCGAACCGCAGATACCTCCAGATTTTAAACACTGTTGGCACGATTCACTGAACTCCGATGGTGTAACTTAAACTGAATCCTTTTTCGAAAACGTCCTGTAATGTCACCCTTCGTTGTACACAATCTCTATAGGCAGAACTCAGGACGGGAACAGCTCCAACCTTTGTGCATCCCTCGTTTCCAAGAGTAACCGATGGTCGAAAGGTAAAATAAGTTACCGAACTTTTGTTGCTTCCTTGACAAGTAAACGAAGAGTGTTCTAATACCAGCAGGTAAAAAGATCGATAGTCTCACCAAGAGGATCTAATATGAACAGACCGCTCCCGGAGAAGTTCATAGTTAGATTTGGGCAACCACCCAAGAACAAACTCTCTTCAACAACCGTTATCGTTTGATTCTTCAAATAGAAAGAGTTGACCCGAAGAGAAAAGTTTCCGACATCTAAAGTTAAGAACTGATCATTCTTGCAAAAGAGTTGAAACTCTGTTAGACCGCAATATTTGGGTTTATCGACACCCCAGAAAGGGTAAGTGACGTTTGGAAGCAGCATTGGACCCGGACCGCATCTCAGAGGCGGAACGCACTCCTCATACTGTTGATCGGCTGAGCAGCACGACGGTACCGTCGCTGCAAAAACTGAGAAGGACAAAGAGAAGAAGAGAGACGTGGTCTTCACTCTTCATGATTAACAAACATAATAATCAAAGAATCCCAGAACTTTACCAAGTTAATGAGAAGGTTCGTCTGTCTTACCTTTTTAATATTATCATACATGTCGGTATGTATTAATGTTTTGTTTAATGTGATTGATGTATAAAGAAAATGACAAATTTGTTATACAACAGTCAATTCTTTTTTAAATAATAAATGAATTCATTCACTCTTCTTGAGGCTTTGAGAGTTTCAACCAAAGTGTAGAGTATTAAGCTCACCCATAGCTAACAACTAGAGAATTAGATCACTCCTTACACATTCATATAATTTATGGCTTGGTGATGTATGTAAACGGAGAGAGGAACTTGAGAGAGAAGAAACCACGAGATGGAGAGTAGACGGACAGATTCTGAAGCTTTTTTCCAGCAATTGTTGGGAAAACTGAGTGAATGCGTTACCTAATTAGAAAGGTATGAGACAAAGTCGAGCAAGTGAGATAGTATTCACACCAAGTGAATGACACGGTCAAACCTATACGGTGAGAGTCTATGCTGGTTTCAAAACTAACTGAAGACTTACTCAAAGGTCTCTAATAAAGAGCTTTGATTCCTAACAACCGATGTAAATGTCAAGTTAAATGAAGTAAAAACAAAAACAGTAAACATACTACATAAGTAAATGGAAGGACGGAAGACTAAGGTGTTATTCATTTGTTCATCTGTAATTTTCCATATGAATGATTTTCTTATATATCCGTTTTTTTATTTCAATGGATCATCTGAATAAATTTTTGTTTGTTTTATTTTTATCAAAATAAGTTTAGTAAACAAAATATTTATAATAAGCAAATTTGGATGATCACTAACAACCAGACCAAAATCTATATTCACGATAGCATTTAAAAATCTATTTATTGGTTCAAATCATGATCTCCTGCATGACCTCTTGCCCCTAAACAGAACGATATCAAGCTCATGAAGCATAGTGACAAATCTACGATCAGACCCGACCATGTGCCATCTATTATGAACAGATTACTTCAATCAACCACTAAACCACATATCCACAAGGTTACATATCACTAAGGCCACGCATTCAACTAGATCATAAGCCATAATAATATAAACTACAAATGGTTTGATCCTTCACTTAAAAGTTACATAGATAACTCCCACGTATGATGCAACTATAAATCCAAACATTTTTTATGGTGACACACATCAATACGTTTTTGGTAGCAGATCATCAACTGGATCAGAAAGACTCACAAAATAATCACCAGTAAAAATCAATCAGGAGCCACGATGATCCACCTCTCCTACTTATATCTATACAACCAAAGATGTATATTGTTCCGTATTCACATAGCAGTTAACTAAAAGAAATACTTCTTAATTTATCAATAACCATAGCCAAAAAAGTAGTACAACAAACTATTTCTTTCTTCCTATCATTCTATAGAGTTGAGCATAGATAACTTGTACCAAAATTACCTTAATAATTACATTTTCGTTCCTATAACTTATGGGTGGCAACCGCGTCAAAGTGAAAATATGTCGTTTGTAAGTGGCTACGGAAATTTGATCAAACCCTGATTAGTTTCCGTTACATGTCACTTTAGTTTTGGATTAAGAAAAAAATTAATTTTGCATATTTTCCATATAAAAACATAATTATCTATACACCTAACCATATTTCAATCAATAGAAAAATAAATTACAGTATAAAATTAATAAATTTTACATCAGAAAACGAAAAAAGACATTTATTTTGTAACAAAAAAAACTTTCTAAAACGACAGTTAATATGAAACGGAGTGAGTAATAATTAACATATTGCAATCATAAATAAAACGTTAAAAATAAGAAAAACAACAAGGTAGTTCAGGTAAATCAATCAATTGTATTGTAGGTGTAAAGGAAATTAGTGATTTAGATCAATTGTCAAACTAAACACAAACTCGCAAAGTGTGAAGAAGACAAGACAGTGACAAGTAAAGTTTCCAAATATCTTAAAAGCAAAGGTCATGCATGAGTTCAGGGGGGTAAGGAAGTATAGGCTTAGTTGATAAATTAGCTATTTAATTCAATTTAAAGGGTTAATCAATATAAAGTAAACTTAGCATTTTAAAAAGCTTAGTGATCAAATCAGGGTTGTAGTTAGTAAGATTTGGGAAGATCTTGCCATGTCTAAACAAATACTTAATTTCAACGTCAATCACGCCAACACTTTATACTTGATGTTAATCTATTGACATTAAAGTATTTTTGGTGGGACCTCAATTATAACCTGCTTAATCATACATAACGCATAGATCAATATATTAAGAAGGCAGATCAAAGATCTATTCAATAAATTTGTTATCTTGTAATTATTTCATCAATGTTAAGAAAAACAAATTTCCTTTATGTCCAATCAACTAATTGAACGGTTCAAACCCGTGACATGGTTGAAAATGATAAGATTAGGAATATGCTTATATATACTAAACTAACTAAAATATACATAAAATCAATGCTTTACGAGGTGTGTACGTAGACCTACATAGCCTTTATATTATTGTGATGTGTGTATTTTACACATATATTATACGTGTATGTATCAAAGCATAGAAGATGGAGAAGCATCAACCAATTAAGAACATTGTAAATTATTTGGAAACATGTCATAAGCACTGCATAACAAAGTGAGTGGACCAACCTAGACTCCATAATTATTTCAATTCTGATTAAAATATAAATAATCAAATCTTAATTATAAATATATGCACATGCAAACTCAGGGTTGATCGATCCCATTTGAGTCTTTATTCTCCTCTTTCCATTTACAAAAAGACTTGTAAATCTCTCTCTCTTTGTCTCCCCTCCTTTTTGTATATGGCGACAGATACATCCTCTTTGAAACTCTTTGGCATAAACCTTCTTGAAACAACCTCGGATCCAGACCGGTCGCCCGAACCAAGATCCGGACCGGAACCCGAATCACGGAAGTACGAGTGTCAGTACTGTTGTAGGGAGTTTGGAAACTCTCAAGCTCTTGGTGGTCACCAAAACGCTCACAAGAAAGAGCGCCAGCTTCTTAAACGTGCACAGATGCTAGCCTCTCGTGGTCTGCCACGTCATAACAACTATCACCCTCACACGAATCCTCTTCTCTCCGCCTTCTCGCCGCCGCATATGATGATGATCTCTCCTTCTTCCTCGACTTCTAAGTGGCTCTACGGTGAGCACGTGCCGTCACAAAAAGCTGTTGGTCCCATGTATTTTCACGGTGGATACGAGAGAAGGGGATTTTACGGCGGTGGGATGGAGACTATGGCCGGAGATATTAGGGCTCACGGTGGATCTTTGCCGGAGATGAGGAGGTTTGTCGGAGAGAATGATCGTCCTAATCGTAGTAGCGAGGTGAAGTTAGATAATGGTATTGGACTTAACCTCCATTTAAGTCTTGGGCCATGATTGATTTTTAAGTTGGCCCAGTTAAAATCTGTGAAATACTACTCGGATTTGATTGTTATAGAGTAAATTTTCTGTGGTGAATTTTTTTCCCTTACTTTACCAAATCACATGTTCTATGTATGCCTTTGCTTTCACTTTTTATCCTTGTTGTAAAAATGCTATGTGAATATCTTACTATTCTGTCAATCTTAGTTCAATTATAGTCATCTGAATATATAGGAATATATTGTCACCAAGTCGATTTCAATTTTCAAATCGAGGCTGTTTTGAAAAGGAGTTTTAGTTCATAAAGTGTTTTAACCACTCTTCATGAGTAAACAGCATGTGATCTATAGGTATGCCCTTATGGTTTGGAGGCTAGACCTGTGTCCCAGGTAAACAACGGTTTTATTTGCTTTCAGCACATTACTAATCAACCAATTTGAGAATTGATCATACATTCAAAGTTGTTAAGACAACAAAGCCCTATTAAACTTTTATAAAGAACAAAACCATTTTCATCCTCATGTTTAGGGGTGCACAGTGCACATTTCTTCAAATGCTATCCAATGAAAATTGCAGTTACAGCCATTAGAACTCTATCTGAATTTTGTGAGACATCCCCATCAGTTCTTACATTTGGTTTTATTTTGGGGTTTTAATAGTTACGAGAAATCAGTTAAATGTTTATTTGAAATTAATGCCCCTATAAATTTTATAGCGAAGAGAAAATGTTGTAACACGGACTGTTAGGCCATCTTTAACCCGGGTCTCTTAAGATGGGGTTCTTAATTTTTTTGTCCTCTTTTTAATTTTTTTTTTTTTTTTTTACATTTTTCCGGATAAGAGACGTCTCTTATGTCTCTTATTTAAGAGACGGTTCTTAAGTTTTCTTAGTTATAATTAAGATACGGTCTCTTAAAAAATAAGAACCCCTTGTTAAGAGACCTGCATTAATCATGCCCTTAGTAGTCTTTCATTATTTAGAAATTACAATGCTACTAACCTACTACAATTTCTTAAGAGCTGAAAATATCTCAAAGTCATCTTCATTTCCATCTTTCTACTTTTCCTGATTTGATCAATCGTAGACTTTTTAGTTGTTGTCCTATATATAAAAAGTTTTTACAGTTTCGACTTGTCATTAGAAAAGGTCATCAAAGTCGAATTTTCAATATTGGGATAAGTTTAGTCACAAGTCCCTCTCTCGTTCATGCTGATGATTTAAACTCCATGATTTTATTCACTTTAGTAGAAAATTCTTACAAGCTGACATTTTAGGTGATCTCAGCCATGGAGTCTAGGATAACCAAGATGAGTCCATTATCATATTTTCTTTATTACAGAACAACTTAATTCCGTTCCCATTAGCTCTTTATTTTGGTCAACACCAGTCAAACCAAAACGAAACTCCTCATCAGATTCTCAAAACCTACCTCTTTAGTTTTCTGGTGATACACTTCACCTGCTCTTTATGGTACTACCTTCCTTGTGCCTCAAGTCAACACAATTTTGGATGGTGCGAACCTTGTAGTCAACTAGATGAGACCTTCCATTTTACTTTATGTCATTCTAATTTTTTTCACACAAATTAAAAAAAATTAATAAAATTTTCGGTTTACCCCTAATAAATATATTATTTCATTTAATTATGTTATTAATGAGTTATAAGATTAAAGGCAAATTGAAAAAATTATCAAACAATTACATTGAAAATATAACAAAATACTTTACAACATAACTAATATGAAGCGGAATGTGTATATAATTCTTGCTCTATGAATAATGACTATTTGATCAAAGATCACTTGGGCCCCACACAAAAATCAGACCGTTACAAAGGTAAAAAGAGGAAAGGGTAAAAGCGTCCATACATCAAAATATTCAAAGAGAGGCTCTCTTCTCTCTCAATCAGACCGTTACGAACCGAAACAAAACAATCTTTGTAAAGGAAGAAGACAAAAACAATCAGAGATTTTGATCACATCAAGTAATGGAGGAGGATACGATTTCAAACCCAAGCATGGAACCTCTGTTATTTCCCGTTGATGATCCAATCTCTCTCCTACTTTCTCATAACTCCGAAGATAACAACAACAATCTCTTTGGGTTCGTGAGAGGTCCCAGATACGGAGAGTACGCGACGTTGCGTGAATCGAAGCTTCGATTGAAGCGAGAGTACGAGATGATACTAAAGGAAGAAGAAGAGAGGTTCTTCGGCGGAGACAAGAACTCAGCCACGAAGAAGAATCAAACGAGATTTGGTTTTACAAGGGAAGATGAGATTAGGGTTTCACCGGAGAAGAAGACGAGATTTGGTTTTAAATATAACCCTAATCCTCGGAGAATGTCTTCGTCCTCGTCCTGTTCGTTGGCTCAGTCTGTTCCTGACTTCTCCTCCATGATTCGTAAGGAAAATCGCCGGCCGGTTCCACGGAGAACTGATCTCACTCCGCCGCCGTCTAAGAGCAGAAACGCCGCCGTTTTTGGTTCGGCTTCTTCCGTTAGAGGAAGCATGAGTGCAGGAGATAAGAAGAAGATGGGGATGTCGCGTAAGAGCTACGCCAACGTGGAAGATCTGAAGAAAGTATCAATGGCTGCTTCTTCTGCCATTAATGGCGGCGGTGGAGGAGGAGGAAGGAAATCAATCGGAGGTGGTGGTCGGACTATTCTAGGTTACAGACAAATCTACTGATACATTTGTCACACAACTTGATTGTGTGTTTCTTTTACGATTTGATTCTTTTCAGGTTTTGGTTGATAAAGATCGTTCCTATTTTGGTTTGGTGATTGTTATGTGTGTGATAGACTTCAAGCTTGAGTAGTGCTAATAAATAAGATTGAATTACACAAATGCTAATTCGACAAAACATTATTTGGTTTGGTTTTAAAAGAGATCCATTGCTAACTCTCCGACCAAACACCAAAGGATCTCATAAGCTATCTCTGATCCAACTCCTAACGAATGAGTTTCAAGATCCATCCATTTCTCCATCTCAATACTGATAACTTCATCCATATCAATGCGTGCCAATGCTGCCCACTTTGGAACTTCCTCAAGAACACCACGAATCAGCCCGGAAGTTTCAGCACTTGATGAAGGCTTTAATCCGCAGAAAATGTTTCTTTCTTCCAAGTGTTCAATCATGGCATCGACAAGGAACACTCCGGTTATTCCAATTAGATTAACAAGGTTATCAGAACGAGCTGCGTAAATCATGAGTTCGTCAAAAAGTTCTGGTACGATGAGGTAGTTGTCTTGTGTAGTAGTAGAAGTACTGCCAACCAACAGTTCTATGTGGATAATGACTTCTCTTGCGTTGGTGAACCTCTGCTGTGTTGATATGAGACCTGTGTTGCTTAAACATCGCAGGACCTTAGAGACATGGCTGATAAGACTGGCGATTTCTTGGTAATTACCACTACTTGTTGAGTTCTTGAACAAAGCTGCGGAGTTTTCAAGAACGTCCCAGTCATGTTCTATAGGCTCTAGAGGCAGACTCATCTGTCCTGGAACTACAAATATCATAACAGCAGTTTAAGGTTTCAGATACAATAACTGCTGTTTTTTAGCTACTGTCTGGAATGATCTTATGTACCTGAGATATTGTCGAAGCTATTCGACAAGCAACTCTCGTTAGAGAAAGATGCATCAAGTACAGAGCCCGGACTAGTGTAATCACTGTTTGCATTTCCTATGGAACTCCACATCTCTGTTTTGCCTTTCCTCTGCAAGTCTCAAGAAAGCAAGAATGAATGATAAATTATAAAATGTGTAAAGTCCTTTCAGATTATAAACATACCTGCCATGCTGTTTCTGTGTAAGGCATATCACCATTCCGGGTACGAGGCTGCTCATGTGCTATTGAAGATAGCAACTCATGGAGAATCAAAGAGGTTGCTTTAGTGGGCAATGCACTTCCTCTTATGGCTTCATCTTCTTCTTGAGAAGCCAACTCTTTCATCTTTTGCTGAATCAAACTCACAGTACCAGCATCAACTTGTACTCTTTTCTGAAATGGTGTTCTTGGAGCACCTTTACTCTCTTTGGTTTCTCTACAACATTGGCTATAATTTCTATGAGGGGAACCAAGTTTCAGTGGAGAAAATGTCGTATCATTACTACAATCGCAAGAGCTTTCGCCATTTAGTCCTCTTGACACTGGACTCATAGAGCTACTTCCTTGTCCTTGACCACTTACACAATGTAGCCTTCTCTTCCGTGCTGGAGTGCTTAATCCTAATCTACTAGAAGATTCTTCAACTCTAGTGTGAGATTTTCTTTGCAAATGCAAATCAGAGTTAGCTGGTGCCTTGGGGTGATGATGATACCTGCTAGTTGAAGCTCTATTCATGGCTATAAAGTCCTTCTCTTTACAGTTGATTGCCTTTACAGGTGAGGAAGAACAACCTCTTTTGCTCTGTAAGGTGTAAGATTGAGCTACCATTTCATGCTTCCTGTTGAAGTCATACGGAACACTGTGTAGAGCCTTCTTCTCCATTTGATCTGATAAGTCTCTGCCTCTACCAGGAACAGACATAGATGGTTCTTGATTTCTACAAAACACATTTCTTTTAACCTGTTCAAAGGGATTTGATTCAGCAACACACGCCATGTTCTTTCCAATTTCTTCAGCTACGGGACTAGAATATCAACAAAACTACCACATGTTTTGCAGGAAGCAACACTGTTGCTATTATAACCATGTTGAAACTGGGGTGAAACAACAACTTCAACTGGCTCATTCCCAACATTGTTGCACCTTCTAACACCTGAAGAACCTGGATATGGAATCGCGCACTGCGCATTTCTCTTTCCAGGTTCAAGAATCCTAGCAGCAGCATCAATAAACCTAGAGTTACGTCTGTGAAGCCTGGGGCTTCTAACAGGAGATGCCAGTTTCTGATGATGTTTCCTTACTCGGGTCAAAACGTTCTTAATCTGCAATGTTTCTGATCCAAACTTCTTCACAATAACACGCCTATCAGACACACCTGTTATCCTCTGCATCTTCTGTGGCCTAGACTTATCAAAACCATTATCTTCTTCTTCTTCCTCCTCATCAAACAAACTGCATTTATCCTTATTGTCCTGAACCTGGGGATACCACGGTTTCTTCTTCTTCTTCCCTTTGTCTCTGTGATTAGATGGTATTGAGTCAAGACCCATCAAACGAGCTACCAAACTAGGAGATCTCATTTCATGCTTTTTTAGCTCCACAACTTCACCTCTATTAGGGAAACTTCCTCTCTTCTCATCATCAATCTTCAAAACCAAAGAGAGATATAAATCAACAATCTTAGCTCGTTGCTACTCAAATCAAACTAAAGATACACGAAAAGGGGGGAAGTATTCACCAGATTAAGCTTAGATTTGAGCATTTTCTCATCCTTACCAAACCTCTTTGAAGCTTGTTTCCCTGAAAAATGCAACAAGATTCTCTTTCATTTTCAGACACTAACCGTAGATAAACTGAGAACAGAGACGAACACTAACCAGGAAGAAGTGATTTGCGAGAAAAGAGCTTCTTTTTAGCAAAACGTCTGTTCCAGTCAAAGAGCTGGAAGAAAACACCGACGCAACCTCCTAGTCGATTTGGCCGTTTCTCAGTTATGGCGGAACACGGCGCCGTTTTATCCACCGTCTCTTGTAACTCTCCCATCATTACTAAGAAACCTTAAAAACCGACAAAGCTCAGTTAGATAGAAAACACATGTAAAAGTGTCTTCTTTAGAGACACATTGCTTCAGATTCCATAACTTGAAGTCACCAGAGGAGAAACAAAACTACTTTCTTTGAGTTCTGATTCTGTTAAAAAAAAAAAAAGGTGTATCAGCTTTTGTGAAACTTTGGAGCTCGTGAAGAAGAAGAAGAAGAACTCTTTAAGAAAAGCTGAGGAGATGAGTGTACCTTAGCTTAGTTTACGAGAATAAGAAAAAAAAAGGAGACAGTTGGAAATGAGCAAAACGACAATTATAGTGGAAGAAGAAAGTCACTCTGATTTTTTTTAAATACAAAGTGGGTTTTAAAGAAGAAGATAAGAGGGTTTGTCAAAAATAAATGAAACTGAACGGGTAATATTCGCGGTTTGGGAGTTAAAAAGGTGAAAGGAGACAAAAGCAAAACGATAGTGACCAAGTGTCTGAAAGAGAAATGAGAGAGCTTAAAAGTTCTATTCGAGTGTTTTTTACTGTGAGATTCTCTCTGCTCTGTCACTGGGCGGTGAAAGGGGCTCTTGAGAGAGTGTTACAGCTTTTTTGTATTTTACTTGCAGAGGAAAAAGTAGAAGATGTGAGATCAAACAAAGTTCCACATTGGAAGTTTAGACAAGAACTGTTTAGTATATAAAGAGATGTCTAACTCTAATTACTACGAGGCATTTTGGGAAGGAATCCAAAAGTAAATCCATGCGGGTTTGCCTAGTAGGCCCAAAGTGGACAATATCGTACTAATCAGACAATAAAAAGTTGGACATGGGCTCACACAAACCCCACAGAAGAGAGACAGAGTGTGTGAGCATGCGCGCGGAAGGTGAAGTAGACTGGGTACAACTTAGACCTTATAAGAGCAATTAACAATGGAGTTTTATATTCTAAAAATACATATATATATTAATATTAATATTTAATTGTAAGATTTTTTAATATTATAAAAAATTCAGTCTAAAGTATCTCTGTATTTTTTGAATGAATTTAAGAATCTATAATTAAATACTAATAGATATATTAGAATCTGGAATTAGAACATTTTATTGGAGTTGCTCTAAAATAAATTCTCGAGGAGAAAATAAAAGTCTTTTTGTATGATCGAATAAAATTTTGTATGTGGGATATTTTAGAAGCGTAAATTGTGGTTGTGAGAATCTAAGAACATGAAATTGTGGTTTAAGGGTTCGAGGAGGGTTCTGTTTCTCGTTATTGACGAAACCAGTTTCATACCTAGTCCATTTCTCAGTTCCAACTTCCAACTCAAGCTTTGGTTTTTGTTCCTAACGGTAAAACAAATGCCTTTTCTTTTTTTTTTTGAATAACCAAGAGTTGTCTGGGCCTTAGGCCCAAATAATTCCCTTAAGTTTGGGACCAACTGACGCTAAGAGCATGATTATTCGGGTTTCTTGCACTGTTCGCGGACCCCACTGATATGTGGGACCCATGAACAGTGCAAGAACCGATTCTATAAACTACTAAATAAGAACCGGTTTTGGAGAGTTTCCTACACTGTTTGTTGGCCCCACTGACACATGGCGACTTGCGATTGATTCGTTTTTTAATTTTTTTTTTAAGCAACAAAAAAAAAAATTAAGAACCCCATTAGGGGTTCTAGGAATAATGATACCCTAATACTATTTTTGACATAAAACATCCCTCCAAGTGCGAAACGAACCCGGATGGCAATAGTTGCAGCTGCAACTTTTTTACCAACCGGACTACCTCGTCCTGGTAAAATAAATGTCTTTCATGTTATCAATATTGCAAAGGTGTAGATACAAATCCACACTAATCTTCTTTTAAACTTTGATAATCAACACTTATTTGGTATATAAATAAGAGTATCCCTCATTGTATAATATTTTAAAACGAAATTTTAATAATTTAATATAGTCTTTAAATATAACTTAGTTATATAATTAAATTTAAATATTAAAAAAATAATTAAGACAATCAAAATAATAACTGTTTTATAATATTTCATAAGTAAAACTTCCAGGGATTCTCTTTTATTATAATTTTTCATTATAGTTTAAATATTCTTTCAGAATCTTTGGTGTTCAAAGTGTACACAATAATCTGCATTTTGGGCTAAAGTATGGTCCAATGTTTACAAACTTTTATCAACCACTATATCCAAAGTTGCTGCCAGTTGGTGCTCACTAATCAAAGATTCAAGTGCTTCATAACCTTTTTTGGTAAATTGTTTTTTTTTATATATTTTAGTTTCCATTTTCCATGAAAACTGTAATGGACTGATATATGAATCGATGTGCAAAAAGTTTGAAATTTTTACGTGTAAATAAGTCAGGATAATCAGAGTTGCATCGTTGTCGGTGTCTGACGATTCTGAGATATGTCACGGACAAATAACCTATACACACTAGGAATCTCTAGGCACATCCCTACGCTTCTATTCAAATACAGTACCAATTATTTTGTTCTAGTACAACACATACATTCAATATAAAAACTGTTTTGTTTAGCTATAAATTGAATTTTCTTAGTAACAGAACTGTTGAAACTCCCAAGTCAAGAAATTTTCTAAAGGAAACGAAAAAAAAACCGGTTTTAGATTTTGTCAAAATGACAAAATAGTGAAACCATTCTTACTATTTGAGAAAAGTCATATCTTGACCAACATGAAAAAACAATAACTCCTGGTGCTTTATCTAGAACTTTGTCATTTGATTAAACATGAAGGTGAAAGCTAATAGATGGTGATTTCATTTTTATGGATTAATATGTGATTTTGTTGATTATGGAACTGTTTGTTTGTGCATTTATTAGCTATTAAATTCAGATGATGATCTAAACTCAATATCTAATTATTGTTTTTGCATCTAAAAATTATATTAAAATGCAGTTTATTGGTTTTTTTTGTTTGTAATTATAGTTTTTAGAACACACTTAGCAATTGTATAAAAACAACTTTCTTTATTAATGTGTAAAAATTCTCTCAAAACTAAACACTCAAACAGTCTTGTATCCTTAATATCAAAGTCACAACTCAACTTTTGATATTTATAAAAATGTTAGACATCCTTTGCTAGTCTAATTCCTAATGAAAATATAAAACTCATTTTTCATATTTATTATACAAGTAGATGAATAGAAGAACTGGATCCAAAGATAGAAATACATTGTTGATATGTATGATGCAAAACGATTGCTTTCAAATAGTCAACATAATGCATCATCAAGCAGTGAATAAGATCATCTCCTTATTGAAAAAAATATATTTTATTTACTATATTTATCAAAATTTAGAGGACAAAAAAAAACTTTTAATGGATTTTGTGAGTATCTTCAGATTTCGAACAAAATGGAAAATCCCACAACGGTCGGAAACAAAGACAAAGAAAAAGGAAAGTTCGTGAGACTTGGATAACAAGTAAATAAAAAAGCGTAGAGAAACAACACAACAAAAACTCTTATCATATCAGATACTCTCTCTTTATATAAGATCACACACTCTTAACGATTTTCCCAATTTATCTTCACCTACGTTGCTTCCAAACCCTAAGTTTTGTTGTTGAGTCGAGAAAGAAAGAATGATGCAGAAGCAAGAGTTCTTAGAACTGTTTGAGGCAGCAACTAAAGCGGCAAAGTCTGCTGCGAGAGGAGACGATAAGAATAAGAACTCTCCAGCGGTCTCTAGGTGTGTTGACGCCATGGTTCGTTTGAAGGAAGCTCCAGAGTCACTTGCTTGCGAGATGGTCATCGATCTCAAATACCCTCAAATTGGAAAGAGTCACAGCCTTCTTGTTGATCACAAAAACCCTAGAATCCAGCTCGAGGCAAAGCTTCTTTACTCTCTCTGGCTAAGGTATCTCTACGTCAAGGGAAGGAAACAGATCCGACCAGTTGTGAAGAAGGAGACAAAGAAGCGTGTGGAGAAGACTAGCGATTCTAACAGAGACAAAGTGCGTGAGATTCTTGCAAAAGCTTTGTCTAAAGTTGCTAACGAGGTTGTGGAGATGAAGGAAGGAGTGGTTTCTTGCGATTGTTGGAGTGTGGCTGCCTCTGTTGAAGGTGCCATGTATGAGAAACTAGGTTCTTTCGAGGGGACACAAAAAGCAAAGTACAGATCCATTCTATTCAACATGGGAGACAGCAGCAATCCAGACCTGAGGAGGAAAGTGCTATACGGTGAGATCAGTGGAGAAAGACTGGTGACGATGAAGAAAGAAGAGATGGCTAGCAACAAGATTCAGATGGAAGTTCAAAAAATCCAAGAGAAAGCTAGAGATAGGGAAGAGAATCGAGTTAAGAGTATGATGATGTTTCAGTCAGACAGTATGATCATGACTTAAGCACAAAATAGATTCTCTGTTTATTAACTATATATATAGTTAGTCTCTTGTCTCGGTGGTCTCAATGTAGAAACACTTTAAAGCTAATGTTTCCACAAATTTCTGCGTTGCCAAGTTTAATTTGCAACTCTTGTCTTATTACATGGTTTGATTCAATGTTTGATTTCATTACTCCCAAGAGAATGTTTCCACAATCAATTTCAGCCATTGTCTCTAGTGTTATACAACAATTAAAAAACATCAGCTCCGAATGTTTGTTGCTAGATTTAAGTTGGTCATACTTGCGGTGCAAGACACGATAGAGACTTACTTCCCTTCCTCCACATTCGCCTTCCTCAAGATCTCCGATTTGCTGGTCGTAGCAGAGTCTATTCCCGAGAAAGTTGACGAGGTTCTTGAGAAGCTTCCATGTTTGATGAGCAGAGGGGCGTGGCTAGACTGGATGCTTATTCATGCAATATATTGCGTAGATTCTCTTGTGAATGTGTTGAGAGGTTGGAGAGATAAGAAGAAAGGGGCAAATGAGAAAGAGATCACTGTGGATAGGAGTTTTAGCAGAAGAGGATCAAACTATGTAGATGAAGAGAATATGAAGTTAGGGGATGAGGGGGAAAAAGTGACGTACAAGGAGGCCTTACAGAGAGGAAGCAGCGGAGAAGATGGTGGAGGAAGCAGCGGCGATCCCATTTTGGAAATGTTTGAGAACGGTTGGATCACGAAGCCTACCAAAAGAAGTAGCAGAAGCGCTGATTCGCTCACATGCTCTCCTTCTGATTCCTACGAGACCACTACATGACTTCCTTTTTAAGTCTTTGTCTTCTTTTGTTTTTCTTTAGCAATTATAAGGATGGTTCCACAACAGCAACAAACAACACAAACCAGTAAACTATATTTGTCCTTGTCCACTTTTGTAACTTTTATCTTTATCTCTTTGTAATTATAATATTCTAATAGCATCCGCAGTACTAATCTATTAACGTGAAAAAAGTAAACTATTAATGTGAGTTTCTTACCAAAAATAATAATATTATTAGGTGATTATCTGAACGTATGGGTGCAAAGTAAAATTTACTAAGAATTGTTGAATATTAACTTTTATTGTTTATCATCATGTCATAAGTCCTCTAACGTATATTCATGAACTGTTAATATAAGGTTGATGAGTTGAGTTATGTTTGTTGATATTTTGTTTTTTTTTCTAAAACATATTTAATTTACATTGGACTTCAATGATATCATCCGGATGTTATAATTCACAATCTCACTTCGGTATGAAGAATTATATTTTTGAAATAATATGATCAAATAACATTTAAGATCCGCGTTTGCGCAAATGAACATTAATTATATATATAAATTATTTATACATATTACTATTTATTTTGTATCCAGTTACATATTATTCAATAATAAATATATTGATCATGTTACAATAATCTTAATATCATGTAATCACTTTCCAAAGTAATATTCTACTATTTATAAAGAATATGTTAATAACACAGTTTTATAAAAGAATATTATATTATTTGAAATTTATTTTTGTAAAAGTATATAATTTTTAGAAGTATGAAGCACATACTATTTTGTAAGAAAAGTGTATCTGCAGATTTTAATATATGCTATAATATAAATCACTGTTTATTTACATTTGATAATTTATATTTGAACTTTTATGTCTTAACATAGTATCATATATTCTTTGTAAAAAACATATACAGTATATAGAACAATTTAATCATCAAAATATAAACATAAGAATGAAATATTTTCTTAACTTTACCATATATGGATGATTTCTCATTAGAAACATTGAAAATATATAAAATACTAATAAAATAAATAAATTTTTAAATTTATTATTAACTTGTTTAATGTGTAGTTTTATAATAACTTTTATCTAAGATTTAATTATTTTGTTGCTTATTATTTTTAACTATGGTAATTACTATACACTTATTGTTTTATATTTGAATTTCTATAATTAAAATTTATGTTATAATTGTGTTAAGCCATGTTTTAATTATATATCATTCATGTCATCATTTTAATAGGAAATACTTATCATTTTTTTTGTAAAATAATTGTAGTAAATACACATAAGCAAGCATTTCTCAAAAAAAGTATAGGAGACGAGTTATTGCATCTCTTTTTTGTCACTGAAAATTACTGCACCAATAATGGAAAGAGAGACCATAATAAGTCACTAATTTTGAGATTGGGAACCCAAATAATTTATTTATTCTCTTATTTGTTGAGGTGAACGATAGTTAACTGTCATAAGATATGTAAATAATAGTCATAAATAAGAAAAAAAAAATCATAAAAGCAAACCATGAAATTATTCAATAACATCCTTAACACAACTTAACTTATAAAGAAATCACTAAATACTTAAGAGATTATTATCAGACTGATTTTACAACAACATATCTTTCAGACTTTCTGTAGTCTCCATGGCAACGAAAAGAGCAGAAAATATCTCCATATCTCTTTATTTTTATTTTGTAAGGACAATGCCTTTTGCAAGTTTTGCATATAGCCCGAGTTGGATAGGTGTTGGAAAGACAATAAAGTGTTTCCCGTTTGAACAATGAAACAACAAAGTTTCCAGCTTTCATATACGGATCTCTTCCTATTAGACAATCGATGTGGAGGGTGACTCCACACTCGTTGCATGCATAAAAGCCTTTACGTGGAAATATATCTTCCTCACATATTTCACACCGGTAAAAGTCATCATCATTTTCATCTTCTTTGTACAAAAAAGCGAGTAAATGCTCATCATGCTTGTACCTTGCTTTATGTGGAAGAGTGGCACATCGAAAGCACATAACAAACCCGCATTCAACACAATTTAAGGGTTGTTCATTATATAATTCACAAATGGAACACGACATTCTCTTGTATGCACCAGAAGTTATGAACAAGGGATGTGGATGAGAGTGATGGTTAAACGGCTCACATATAGAGGCACAAAGCATGTCTAACTTCCAATAACAATTCTCAATCAGACACACATATGCGAAACCACATGAGTGACGTCCACATTTTGTACACCGGAAGGAACTTGTGGTGTAACGGAGATCTAGAATCAGTGGATGAACATGTAACATAAATTGTTTCACACGGGGAATATATGCACATGATTCATGTAAAATGAAATCACAGTATTGCTTACAACAATACACATTACCATCAACATAGAAGGGAAGCATGCACGCTTGACAATGCTTGTTTTCATCATGGAATTGTTTTTCAAGTTTCATTAGATGACAAGGATGGCTCTGATGCAGTATAACTCCATCACCTCTATCTTCAAACATTTTGGTATTATTTTCATATGTTTCTTCAGGCTCTCCTTCAAGTTCTTTCCCATCAGACACATCATTTCGTAGCGCACATCTAGAGTGCATTGCATAAACACATTCTTTCACGCAAGAATATTCTCCGTAGTTTATATCTATCTTTTCATAACAAACTCCACAATCAACCGACTCCTTAAAAGGATTACTAGGAGTAAAAGCGAGACGGTGATTATGACGAGATACTTTTATGACATCTGGTAAGTCGATACACCTTTTATGAACAAGGAAATCACATAGGAGACATGCGTATAGTATGTGAAAATATTCATCCACCAATCCACAAACATCGCAAGCCAATCTAGATTTCCTAGGAAAGTAATGCAGAGTATGCCTATGCCTTTTCGGATTGTCTATTGCAAGGGGTATTTTTGGATTTATCGAGCAAACAATATGAATTGCAAAATCACAAACAAGGCAATAGTATGATAGACTCCTATTGAAATGGCGTTGACAAGAAATACAAGCTTTGTTAGAGTAATTCCTAGACCAGAGAAGTTGAAGAGGATGCTTTGGATGAGCAGAGGAATGGTAAATAGAAGGAGCCTCAACACATTCTTTGTGATATAAACAATTGCAGTCTCTGCAGAAGTAATAGGTATCCGTTTCGATCTTGTGATCACAATCTTCACAATACTTGTATAGTATTTCATCACCGTCTTTTTTGTTGCGAAGAAATAGAGAATGGAGATTATCAGAATCTTTCTCTTTTTCAAATCGTTTTCTTGGGCACATGAGACGACATGAAGGAACATGGCTTACATGCTCCATGGCTCTATTATGTTATTGTTTTGGTATGATAGATTTGTAATGTTTACTTATTACAGCAACTAATATGCTATATATATACTGGACAATAGTTTATATGTTTACAAAGACATATCACGCCAAGTATTGCAGTTTATGTTTATTTCAAACTTTCTCACAACAAAGCAAGAATATGATTCTTTTACAAATGTTAGAGTTTTAAGTTTTGTTTCTTCCTTTTTTAATGAAAAAGAAAGTGTTGAGTTCCACAAGTTATTCAATGTTCTTTTATTTATTTATGCACATTTATACAGCTATATTACAAATGGTGGTCTTCCTTATGTTTCACGTTTATATGATGCTCCATTCTACATTTATATCAAAAAAACTTAAGCAACAATAAAACATGAGCTAAAAAAAACAATAAAACATGAGACGTACTTTTACTTTTCTAAATCCAATAATATTATTATTTTAATAAAATTTAATTATTTGATTAAAAATAAGATTTTAAAAAGTCAAGCTATTTATAATTTTCTCAGTATCATTTCTTATCGTTAAATAGTATTTCAACTCAACTCAAATGAGATAATTTTTTTTTTCTCTTATTTTTAAAGTCAAGCTATTGTTTTTTGGTTTCCCTCTGCAATTCATGTTCTTACACGTGGCATTTGTTTTTTTTTCTTATTCAACATCTGAATTGCATGGGCTACAAGTTGGGCTTGATTATAAATTAGGGTATGTTCTTTATGGGCCTTTTCTTCTAAATGGTCAACTGAAAAAAAGAACCACAAATCTAATCGGTTTAGTCTCTGGTTTAATTTATGATTACATTCATTTTTTTACACAACACAAGCGAGTTAATAGATCGGTCCTAAAACCCTAGTACCTGTCTCTCTCTCGAGAGAGAAAGCATGAGCATCATCGCAGGCTCCTACGAGAGATTCATATGGGGTTTCAAGCTTAAACCCACAAAGCACGACGCCGACACTCAAACCCTAACCCTCTCCCCTCTCTTCTCCTACCCTTCCCACATCTCCTCCATCACCACCGTCGCTTGCTCCGGTCCCGCCGCTGCTTCCGGCGGCTCCGACGACACAATCCATCTCTACGATCTCCCTTCCGCCTCTTCCCTGGGCTCTCTCCTCGACCACAACCACACAGCTTCAATCACAGCCCTCTCCTTCTACACTCCCGCTTCACTCTCCTTCCCTCGTAATCTCATCTCCGCCGCCGCTGATGGCTCCGTCGCTATCTTCGACACTGACCCTTTTGTTCTCCTCAAGTCCTTTCGTCCTCATAAGAAGGCGGTTAACGATCTCGCGATTCATCCCTCTGGGAAGCTTGCTTTGGCTGTTTACCGTGATGAGTGTTTTGCGATGTTGAATCTTGTGAGAGGGAAGAGGAGTTTTTGTTGTAGGTTAGGGCATGAGGCGAGTCTTGTGAAGTTTGATCCGAGTGGGGAGAGGTTTTTCATGGTGGTGAATGCTAAAGTTGGTGTTCATCAGTCTGAGGATGCTAAGCTTCTTCTTGAGCTTGATAATGGTAGCCGCAAGCGTATACTCTGTGCTTCTCCTGGAGATGTAAGAGATTCTCTCTTACTTATCTCTTTGTCTCTATCTAGTAACTTGTCTTCCTCAACTTGTGTCTTTAAGTATTTGTACATAGCTAAAGTATGTAACTTTGAATGTGTTTGATGCTAAATCTAGATGGGTTTAGAGCTGTTCATGGTTTCTTTCTAATGCTTGCTCCTATGTTACCAAAATGTAATTTCTGAAAGAGCCCACCTCCTTGAAGCCATGAAAAAGAGTCTGATTGTTTGCTTAATCTGCTTCAGAGTTGAATTCTTCTTTTGTTTTAGTTTTTATATTACTGTGATTTATCATTAGAGAAGAGCCCATTTTTCTAAAGCCTCTAGAAACGAGTTATTTGGATATGCAAATTGTTCTGGTGATGGCTTTGATTCAGGGTTTTATACCTTGGCTAAAATATTTGCTTCATTTGCAACAGAGTGGAACTCTGTTTACAGCTGGTGAGGATCGGGCCATAGCAGCTTGGGACACAAATAGCGGGAAGCTTGCTTATTCCATACAAGATGCTCACCCAGCTCGTATCAAAGGTGTCGTCACGCTTACCAGGAATGACAGTGAAGGTGCATCGGAAGATCCGTACTTGCTTGCTTCTGCATCTTCTGATGGGATCATACGTGTTTGGGACATGCGAATGGCCGCTAAAGAGAATGCAAAACCATTATTAGCCGAGACTAACACTAAATCAAGGCTTACTTGTCTTGCCGGTTCAGCTCTTAAATGTGAGTTTACACGTTTCGATTAAACATACAAAGACAATGAAATAAAACTCTGGACAAGTTGTGACATATGATTTTTCATCTTTCTCTGTTTTATTATTCAGCTATGAGACGGCCACAGATTGGAAGTCAAAAAGCTCAGAAGCTAGAAGAAGAGCCGAACTCAGGATGAGAGCTGTGTGGAAGCGTTTGAGCTTACAAATTTTCTGATATAAGTTTTGATAGAATCTTAATGATCCAAGTATGTCCTCGATTTGTGAAAGAACCCATACTTACTATTTATCATTCACTCCTAACAAGGCTTGTTGTGCATTACTTAGCAATTGCATTGAGCCAAAACGTTGTACAGTAAAGCTGATTCAATGTATGTTTCCAAAAAAAAAGAGAGCGTCACACCGTTTGTGAATGCATTGAAAAACAACATGAGCTCAATACTGAGTAGTGTTGTTTGGGATTTTGCCTTGTTTCAATTGAGAAAGAGCATATTCACCGGTACGGATGAGATCGGCAACGTTGTGTTTAGAAACCTCCTCGGAGCCAAACAAGAAGATGGTCTTAACCTCAGCTTTCTTTGCGAGTCTTGACGCGTAACTAAGCTGCAGTTTAGGTGAGTTAATGCTCCTTAGTAATTGGCGGTACAAGGAAAGAACTTTGCCTCTGTTCTTTGCAGCCTCTTCTGCTGTTAACCATAGCAAGCTCTTCATGACAACACAAGATTTGTCCCTGCAAGAAAAAAAGAGAGGGAAATGCTCATTGAGTAATTTCGTCGAACACCTGTTGTGCAAGAACCAAACACCAAAAGGATGTAATAACACAACAGAGACGATATACATCGCCCAAACAATTAGCTAAAAGAAGCAGACCTAAGGGAACTTCAATACTCTTGACTTGCCTTTAGCTGGCAGAGATTTTCAACGGACGGCGAGGATCCGGCGAGCGAGCAGGTGAGCCTAATCTTAGGATCAAATCAACGATCACCAAGAGAGAGATAGCAAATCCCTAATTAATGGTTTTGACTTTTTTTTTTGGTTCTTGTAAACCAGCTCTCAGTTTCAGCCTAACCGGTTCAATCTCTGGTTTATTTATTCATCTCTAAGCCGCTGAGTTATCCAATTAAACAAAATAAAATAGCATCATAACCAATAATCAACATACATATACGGACAGTTAATTTGGAAATTTGCTGAGAATATTATATTTATTTAATAAGTTTTTGAAACAAGTTAAATTTCATGTTGAAGAAAATGGAAAATCTTACAACGGTTAGGAACAGAACAAAAGAAAAGGAAAGTTCGAAGAGGCTTGAGTTGCAAGTAAGAAAACGTGTGGAGAAACAAAAACAAAACCTATCAGGAGTTGATTTTAGATAACTCTCTTTATATACAAACACATTAGATCACACCCTCTACCAATACAAATCATTCTCTCCACTTTCGTTTGCTTACAAACCCTATTTTTTCAGTCGAGAAAGAGATAGCGTGTTAAACACTCAAAGAAAGAACTAGAGAGAATGATGCAGAAGCAAGAGTTCTTAGAACTGTTTGAGGCAGCAACTAAAGCGGCAAAGTCTGCTGCGAGAGGAGACGTTAAGAATAAGAACTCTCCAGCGGTGTCTAGGTGTGTGGAGGCCATGGTTCGTTTGAAGGAAGCTCCAGAGTCTCTTGCTTGCGAGATGGTCATCGATCTCAAATACCCTCAAATTGGAAAGAGTCACAGCCTTCTTGTTGATCACAAAAACCCTAGAATCCAGCTCGAGGCAAAGCTTCTTTACTCTCTCTGGCTAAGGTATCTCTACGTCAAGGGAAGGAAACAGATCCGACCAGTTGTGAAGAAGGAGACAAAGAAGCGTGTGGAGAAGACTAGCGATTCTAACAGAGACAAAGTGCGTGAGATTCTTGCAAAAGCTTTGTCTAAAGTTGCTAACGAGGTTGTGGAGATGAAGGAAGGAGTGGTTTCTTGCGATTCTTGGAGTGTGGCTGCCTCTGTTGAAGCTGCCATGTATGAGAAACTAGGTTCTTTCGAGGGGACTCAAAAAGCAAAGTACAGATCCATTCTATTCAACATGGGAGACAGCAGCAATCCAGACCTGAGGAGGAAAGTGCTATACGGTGAGATCAGTGGAGAAAGACTGGTGACGATGAAGAAAGAAGAGATGGCTAGCAACAAGATTCAGATGGAAGTTCAAAAAATCCAAGAGAAAGCAAGAGATAGGGAAGAGAATCGAGTTAAGAGTATGATGATGTTTCAGTCAGACAATATGCTCATGACTTAAGCACAAAATAGATTCTCTGTTTATTAACTATATAGTATAGTTAGTCTCAATGTATAAAACACTTTAAAAGTTCTGCGTTGCCAAGTTTAATTTGCAACTCTTGTCTTGTTTCTTTTGTTAAAAACAAAGTACGTATATCTTCTCAGTCTTTTACATGCTTTGATTCAATGTTTCAGTATGATCATGACTTAGCATAATATATAGATAGTCAGTTTATTAGCTGTGTACAATAATTATTGCCTTGTCTTGTTGGTCTGAACGTAAACACTTTAAAATTCTGTGTTTAATTGGTAACTCTTGTCTTGTTTTATTGTTAAAAACGGAAATATTTTCTCAGTCTTATTACATAATCTGATTCAATGTCTGATCCCAATACCTTATGAGGATCATGTGTTTTTCCTTTTAAAAAGACTCCTTTGACACGAGAAGGTTTCCACACAAGTATATTGACAATTACACTACTAAATGTATAAACAATTTTCCCACTAATTTTATACAAAGTTTCCGGTTTTGTATCATTTAATACAACAAGATCATCTACAAAATGTTTGTTGGTAGATTGAACTTGGTCATCCTAATCTGCCTCAGTTAAGGGAAGTTTGATATGAACTCCAATATTCTCAAAGTTAAGAACTATTACAACTCTTTGTTCATTTCAACAAGATGATCATGGGATGTGGTTTTGTCATTCTGGCTTCTTCTATCAGACATGGATCTACTCTTCGACCCCTTTGTTGTTGTCGACGGAATCCTTTTGTGCTGTGTCAGCGGTAAGGTCATATACAAAATGTTGATCATCAGCTTTTTTCTGCAAGTGGTTAATTATTTGATTCATCATACTCAATGGACGAGCTCCCAGGAAAGCGTGTCTGATCTTTTTAGCAATACTTTGACTCTAAACCTTAAGATTTGTGGAAGGAGAACGTCATAAAGTGTCACAATCAATCATCATCATTTTCTAGTCATCTTGTTTGTTTTTTTCCACACAAATAAACTGACAACAATAGTTTCAAACGATTTTCCCCAAAACAGCAATTGAAATAACACAAAAAGACAAAGCAACTGAATCACAAGTGCTCATAGTAAAAGTTATAATCTCTGAGAACACTTTTGTTATTGGCTCTCCTAATGTTTTAGTCCTCCTCGCTCTTATTTTCAGCCACTGTCTTTTCCGATACAACATGTTCGTTGCTACTCTTAATTTGTTCATCCTGGACTGACTTTTCAAAGTGTTGCGGATCCAGATCGTCTGTTGTATCATCTAAGGATGGTGAATCTGCTTCTGTTGAAGGAAGCTTGATATCAACTCCGATAATTTCAGGTTCAGAACTCTTACTACTCTCAACTGATTCTTCCTTCATTTCAACTAGATGATCATCCGATGAGATTTTGTCATTCTGACTTGTAAGAAGAGCTTCTTCGTTGAGAGATGACTCTACTGTTTCCTCTTCTACTTCTTTGCTGTCGTTGACGGAATCTTCTCCTGTGGTGTCAGAGGCACGATCAGACGCAAGATGTTGATCATCAGATTCTTCTGCAAGTGGAGATTTATTTGATTCATTATCCTGAATGGAAGAGTTCACAGGAAAGCCTGTCTCCTCTTCAATAACACTTTCTGCCTTTGATCCCGAACCTTCAAGATTTGTGGAAGCAGGAAAAGACTGGAAAGTGTCCCAATCATCATCATCATCATCTTCTTCTTCGTCATCATTTTCTTCTTCGATTCCACTTTCTACTGTGCTAGCCTGATTTAGTGGTGTTGGCACAGTCGACAATGTTTCTGCTTTAACAACATCAGCAGAAGAGGTAACTTTCTCAGGTGTTGCTATCACAGGTGCTGGTAATTTGATATCCATTGGTGGAACCAAGGATTTTGGCTTCAGTGGGGAGCTATCTTGAGAGACGGAAGCACGGATGATATCCTAACATCAGATGGACAAGGAAGCCAATTAGACAGGTCTCTCAAATATTGGCATGCAAAATGCTTAACCCCACAAGAAATATTCGATCCTGATTTTAAGCTTCTATGCTATAGACAAGTTCAGGAACATCAGTTATGAAAAAGTTCTTATTACTCAAAATGCATATCAAATCAGACTGAATGCATTCACAAACCTGAAGCTGCTGCCGGTGAGTTGTTGGCAGCGACAGCAAAACATCCTTAAAGTGAATAGCTGAAGAAGGCAACTGAGCTAGATGGGAAACAAGCCGCACAGCTACATTTCTTAACTCGAGGACTTCCTGGTATTGATCCATAAGAACGCAAGTTACGAATTGCCTTAAGAGGGAGCAACAAATTTCTAATGCAGAATTTACAGGCCGGATATGAATGGAACCTGAGAGACGCCATCTGAAGTTTTAGAGAAAACCACAAGAACGGATTCAAGAAAAAGGCTCATAAATCCCTTCTGAAGTTCATCCACATTTGAGTGCATCTGAAGTAGCATTATGAACCGCAAACATTCACCAGCTATAACCACCGATTCCTTATTCATAGGTTTCTATCCAAAAAAGGAATAAGAAAAAAGTCAGTTACTATAGTCTTTTAAAATAAAAGAAGAATTTCACTTTTCTGTTGATACGTGAAGGAAGAAACGAGAAAACAACCAGAAGCGCCCTCTGCATCAGACTGACAATATCTCCAATAAGTTCCCCAACAAAGAAGATCACAAAACTTTTCTCCTCAGTGTTGTTGTAACGCTGTACCAAGCTTTTTAGCACTTGTAAGGCAGTAGCTTGAACCTGCATATTTGTGAACCCATACTGTTAAGAGCTTGACAACTAATATATCATATGACAAGAAGGCCAGTCTCAGTTACCTGCATACTGGAATCTTTAACTGCTGCTGCTATACTAGTGTGGCAACTCTTAAACACCGCAATACAGATAAAATTGGTCTCAGTTTCATCTCCTGGACAGTGAAGCTCGTCTGCAAACTTAGCCAGTGAAAAAAGTTGTTCCAGACAGAATGCAAGCTTCAACTGAAGAAGCTTACGTAACCCTGATCGCTTGGTGTCCACAAGATGGATACCATCGATACAATCTTTAGTCAGATCACCAACCATGTGGACACAAGCACCAAACATTGCTCCTAGATGGTCACTACTATCCGCAGCAACAGCATCTGTAGTTAACGATTCAATTAAACAGTGATTACAAACTTTTCAAGGTGTCCCAAATAAGTTTTGTATTGTATATGCCTTTATCTAAGAACAACTTATTGTTTCGGCCCGTGTAGCTAAAACGATAGTGTCCCCTATTCATCATACTATCACATTAACTTCGGATTTAGTTTTCATACCAGTAGAAGGTTTCTGTGACGAGGTTCTGGTAAGCTTAAGCAATAACTCATTGGTGGACTTCACAATCTCAAGAGCTTTTGGTAAGTAGGCGTCAGTGGGGACTTGCCGGATGCACTTGTACCCACTTAACAGTAACGCCAGAGGTGCCGACATCAAACGATTCTGCACCATACCAGCAGTCATCGGCTAGATGTGAGGAATGCAACAAATAAAGAAAATATCCAGAAATGCAACAGACAAAGCAGTAATCGCTCAAAGTTTACACATTACCTTCAACTCAAAACGTGCCACTAGTGTCTTTACGGAGATAAATACAGTAGACAGCAAATTATCCCAAATGTCATAATCATCTGGCGAATCATTATGCCTGAAACGGAAAAGAAGAAGCCTTTGTTATAGTTTCGCCCAGATGCAATTTCCTTGACATGATTTTTTCGGGTTTGAAAAAAAATAGAACTGGACACAGCTTTCAAAAATCTCCTGTTAAATGCTCACCTATGTAGAATTTTGAACAGGTACCCCAGACAGAGTTCAATGGTCGAGTAGGCAAACTGCTCACATTCAAGAAAATCTTTCGGACAGGTTTGTGAAATCTGTTGAAACGTGAAAACAAAATTGTATAAATAGTCGCTTATTTTCTGATGAACAAGGCATATATAGCCCTGAAAAGTCAATCCGAAATCATTTTTTGGACGGGGGAACTCATCTAACACTGATATTATAAACAGAAAATATAATATATGTCGCTATGCCAATGGCAGCGTAACAGAAAAATGATGAATGTTATAATCCTCTCCTACAAAGGAATAGTATGTTTTTGTTCAAACTAAATAAAGTACAAAGAAAGTATACAAATGGCTTTGAACCTCATTATCAATCTTAGAAGTAAATAATCCAAGGTAAAATAATGCTCTAGAAACTAAATTTCCCATGAGAACCGATGGTTTTAGTAACATCAAGTCATGTACCTGTTGTACGACGGATACTGCAAGAATATCCCATGAACTGTCCATATAAAAGGAATACGAGAAAACCTGGAAGAGTCACAAAAAGAAAATGGATCCAATCAGAGTAGTGAATAACCAACCACAGCTAACAGCCTATTGCACGTGGACATGGATAAAGCAGAAGCCAATCAGAAAAAAAAAGAAAAAGAAAGTGCGGGGTGGAGTAGATCTGTGTTCCAAAGAGGGAGCATGTAAATGTTTCAACCAATATTAATTCCTTTCATTAGCTAAGGACATAAGAAGTATGAGACAAGGAAAAAAAATGATGTGGACCGACCTGCAATAGTTCTTGGCAGAGATCTATGCTAAGAAAGCCACTGGTGAAAAATCTTTCAGCAGAAAGAGATAGGAAAACTGGTAAAGCAATTTCATGTAACTTTAGGCCCTGGAATGAAGATTCTTTAATGCTGGAGTCTCCACTGTTTTTTATTTTAGTTGAGCCAAAAGGTATCACTTGTGTATTAGAGCCTGGATGCATCCCCTGAAATAAGACAAGTATAGCAAAGCTCCATAGAAACTGATAATCTTCAACCTCTAGGGTAACCATGCGATGTCTAGATATCAAGGACCTATCAGAAAATCCTTCTACGCTATGATTCACAGGAATTGCATCCAGGACCAAAGCTTGCAGGATCACAGGCCATGCCTCATCTAGACAAGGCTGCAGCCTTCTTGACACAGTGTGTGGTGGGATTTCATCTAAGATCGAGAATTGCTGCAGCAAGTCCAAAGATCTTATTAGAAGACAGGGGAGCACATAGACATAAATGTTCATCTAAAAGAGAGAAAATAATACTATTAAGTGTTGACTCACACTTCTTTTGGGGTTCTGAAATAAGCAAACATAACTGTAGCTCCTTAGGACCTGAATCCAGTACCTTCCAAGCAGGTCTGAACTCTTGGAAAATAATGGCAATAGCGCTTCAAATTCTACTGGCACCTCATCATGGTGTTTTCTCAAGAATGTAAATATGTAGCACTTAAGCGATGCATGTGCAGCAAGAAGCCTGATCTTGATCTACATTGCCAGAATAACTCTACTTGATGAACGGAAAGTAAAATTAAACAGGAAATTAGACTTTTTGTTGCTTACGCACCTTGCTTGTGACCCATTCAGCAAATGAAGGATAATATAATTCGTCGAAGTCATTGAGCGGACGTGAAAGTAGAGAGAATATGCGTTTGACTGCAACTTGATCACTGCTTATTATTCCACTGGTCATTATCTGAAATAATTACACATTAATTTAGCAACGTAAGGGCACAAAATCTGAAGGAAAGCGCATTACAGATGTCATGCTCACCTTTGTGGCCAACTGTAACCCAGCTTCCAGAAGAACAGGGCCGGAATTTGCATCCAAGGCAGTACGAACGGCAGATACTAGTTGAGCCTATTACGTTCAACTGTGAGTAGGTATTATGTTCATTAAAATCTTAAATCAAACTTTGTTGGTTACAATTTTGCATGGGGATCACCTGATATTGTTCAAGCAGAAGATGTCCAGGAAGTTCAGGGTCGGCTGCTAATTTGAACTGCAAAAGTATCACACAGTTGTAATTATCTTTGCTGTCAACTACTACACCAGATCAATAAGGTGACTTCGAGGCTAGCAAAATCTTGGCCAGAAACACATGTTTTCAGGCAAAAAAATCGAGTGGTGGGAATGTGAGAACCACATGTAATCACCAGAAAGTCTCACCTTCTCAAGAATTGTGCTAAGAAGTCCAACTCCAATCGGCCTCATGTTTTCAAACTGAATAGTGCTTATCTGAAGAATTTAGTACACCTTGTTAAAATTCCCTCTGACCAATTTTCAGAATACTTCAAATGGTGCTTTGAAAAGTTAATTATTTTTCTTTACCTGATAAGCAAGAGATATCAGCTCTTGTAGTTGAAGAACTAACCAGTCACCTGGGTTTTGTGTATCCGAAGCAAGTCTCCTTGCCAATGAAAGATCAAAATGAGCAGCATCCTTTCCTACAGCTTCTGGCAAAAGACTCAAACACCTAGAGTCGAAAAAACAGTTGGGCTAGTTTAGCTGAAAGGACATAATTCACAACACAAACATATATAAATTACTATGCACTTTGACTTGAGCTTCAATCATTATTAGCTCAGAGTTTACTGAGGGTTAAGATTCCATTTAATAAAGCTGAATGCCAAAACCATTCACGAACTTACTGAACTTGGTTCAGCATCAGAACACACTTTCAAGACATCAGTTGAAATTTTATTTTCCATCAGATTTTAGTTATGGTCAAAAACTATTATGGGGCTTTCGTTCAAAATATGGATGTCAAAGGTATTGACTAGAGAAGGAGGGTAACAAAAGCATCCCCCACTTACTCAGCTGCAAAATCTCTGGTTCGATATCTCAAGGCTTTGTCTTTGTCAGGACTGGCATGTAAGGATTTCCCACTAGAGCTAGAAACCATGTCTTCATCATCATCATCTCCAAGGTTATCTCTTGCGCTGGAAGGATCATTTTCCGTACTATTTGTTTCCGCACTTCTTCCAGTGGATGTTGCAAGAGCCTGTCAGCAGAAAAATTAAATTTATAAGGAGGCAGACCTAGACATATAATAACACATAAATACTCAAAATACACAGTAACATTTTAAACAAAATGGCGGCAATCATGAGGAAACAGCAACGATAAGTCCATAAAAAGCTAGTAAATATGTCTTACTTCAGATAGTTCACACCACAGCAACAATAAATCCAAAGAAATCCAATAAATTGTACGAAAACCTCTTAGCTATTACCATGTTGCGGCATATTGAAATCCATCGAGATGGGCGTGATGGGCATGTCGCATAAAGAAGGCGTATTAAGGTACTACGGATCAGGTTCCCAATCCTAGAAGAACACAGAAATTGTAGTCGATCAATAAAACAAGTTAATCAAAACTTATATAAGAACACAACATTTCGATAAGACAAAAAACCTACAGAAAGAACGACTGCTTACTCAGAATCTGTTTCTTCGTCTAACATCTGAAATAAGTTACCTTCTATCTGCTCATCAATGACAGATACCTAAAAACAAGAAGACTATAATTTTTTTAAATTTCAAAACTAGAGGATTCTGGAAAGAAGAATCATGATCGAAGTATGCTGTTTACCGGGTCTTTCTCAATCAGATGCCGAAGAGTTGATACAGAGAGACGCCTAATTATTGGCTGTTTTACAAAAGATATAAGTTAGTTTAATTATGAACCCCTTGCGAATGCCTAAGAAAAGAAGAGATTGCGAAGAAAAAAAAACCTGTCTTGATGTCAGTGTCAGTAAGAGATTCTTCACGTGTGAATGCACTGAAACGGCTTGAGGAGCAAAAAGGATAAGCTGCTGGGTAAAACAGACGCTCCTGAAACATTCAGATGCACAAATAGTTAAGCTTCATTAATACAATAGTAACAATGGATTAAAATTATTGTGACAAGGAGAAGCATTCACATACTCAAGCAGTGTAGGAATTTCTTGCCAGGAACTAATTTCCGCAATAACAGACTGCAAAAAAAAAAAATAATTAGAACGAGCAAAATAGTATTCTATACATACAAATGCATGTATCTTCCTTTACTTATCCAACAAGTTCAACCATAGGATACATCATTTACTGACATATGAGGTAGTAAATTTGCGGTATTCTTGTAGAATCATCTTCCTGTTCTGAAAGACAAAGTTCAAAGGTCCAGATATATGAGGTTGTAAATTTGCGGTACCTTGCAGCGTGAAAAGAGAATGCTGCCAGGAGAAAGCTCCGGACCAAGGACAGCAACAATAGCATTAATAAGGCGACCAATGCCTTGGGAAAGATCGATCCATCCACTTTCTTCACCCAATAAAATGTCCAAGGCAAGTCCTAATGCTGCCTAGTAATGTATACAGAACAAGAATGATACATGAGACAATATATGGAGATACCAAATCAAGCTCTGGAAATGAAGTTCTCTCAATAGTTAGCAAATCTAATTAAGCACCTTTTATGAGGATGGCAAAATTTAGTAAACATCTGAAAAAGGAAATATGGACTGTACCAGAGCATCTTTTTGCATTATCAGATTCAGATAAACTAAGTTAGCCAAAAAATTTTCTTAGTTTCATTTTAGATTGACAACTAATCAGACACGGCAAGATTTTGGTCTCAATGAGCTATGATATAGTTTACCTGAACATGAGATACGAATGATAAACCAGCAGCTTCAATGGTCAAAAGAAGCCCATGCAAGGCCCAGATCTTAAGACCAAGAACGGGCGTTTTGGCCAAAGATGAGACTGAACTAACAGTAGCGGGTACTAAGGTCGACAATGCCATTCCTCCTGCACTGCAGGCCATGTGCAAAAAAAGAATTTTAGGATATAACAGATCAACGTAATTGAGTAATCTTTCAATGTGTAAAATACGTATCTGCAAAGATGGATAATATTTGAGCTTAACTGCTGTTAAAGCATCACAACCAGATACATAGTAAGCTACTTTTCAAATTTATTGATATTTCACCACATAATAAGCAGAACGTTCAAGTTAGAAGCCAAACTCCACCTGTGATGGATGCAGCCAAGTGCAAGAGCAATGGATCCACCATAGTTTGGATCTGTTATCCCATTTAGTTCGCCAAGCAGCACTCTGGTCTATTTATCACCATATAAAACATACATGAGAAATAGAGGAATTTTTTTGCACACTTCCTATCACTAAAGATAAGACGATGCCAAGAAAAGTTTAGTACCATTTTTTTATAATTAGGAAATAAGCGAACAATCAAAAGCAGAGGCATATACACTAACGTACGGCCGCGTAAACATCCAATTTTAAGGAGCATAAAGATAGGGTCCCAAAAGATTGCTTTGTATAGATAGCATTGTGGACATACCATTCTTGCTGTAAAGATGTCATTTCCAAGACGAGCTAGGAGACCAAGACCCTCACATGCTGCCCTACGTTGCGATGCACAGATGTCTCCCTCTGCTAAAATATTCTGTTGCAACAGAAACATCAAAATGATATATAAGAAAATAAGTGAATCAAGCTTGAGACTAGATTTATAATCCTGAACTAGCATCTTTACTTGGAATTAAATACCTGAAAAATGGCTTGAACTGTGCTTAATACCTCTGTCTCTAGTTGCTGAGAACGTAGAGCATGCAAAGCCTGTAAGAAATAAATTTCAGGCACATTATCCTCCTTTTAACAAGAAGTAAATAATCTGAACTCAAATACAGTTGATTTCTTCAAGACAGTAATTGGCATTGTAGCACAACACCTCCATACTGAAAGAATATTGCTTAGTTTCATTCACTTATCAGCTTTATATATAAACCAAAATGTCTGTGATGTTATGTTATATGTGTATTTTCTAGCATTCCAAAATCACCGAGTTCAGTACTTTGTATCCTAAACGAGGTAGGTAGAGTAACAAACTCAGCAGAATATGGTTGTACCTTTACGTATACAACTTTCTTAACCAACGTTGTACTAAGGTTCGCTAAAACGTACAAAACTCGTATACAACTATTGGGAGCACCTTTAATCCGGCAAGAAGACCCGCACAGATGTTAGTCAAGCTGGCTGTACGCCATTGTTGCTTCTTTCTAGCTTTAGTACACTGTTGTATGACCGAAAGAAGTGAAAGCATCCCATGGCTATCCTGAGAAGAAAAGATTACGATTATTTCAGACTACCAAAATGACAAACATTATAGGAAAACAAGGACTTATCCAGACATATAATAATCACAAACCTGAGAAGCAAACATGATACCAAAGCAAAGAACCATCTGATTCACCAATGTCTTTTTCACAGTCTCTGGCTTCATAATTACGGAAATTTTGAGTAAGAGTTGAGCATAAATAACAACGACAGGTCTGTAGCCAGATAAAAACCAGCGCCATCGTTACAAACAAATTACCACCAAAAAGTGCATTGCGCTTACCAGAGGAAAACTAGAAACTTTACTTTCCCAGACACTTGGTGCTAGACCATCTTCCCCGCCTTGAAAATAGCGAAGCTCATCTTCGAACCAATCCCTGGATCAAGATTCAAAGAACTTACATCTCTTGGGGAAAAGTAGTTTTCTATGGCGTGATCAAGAATATGTGAGGAAACAAATGCAGCAAAATTCCTTAGGGAATACAAACTAATAAATAAAGATGAAGATTAAGGCACCTGCCAGGAATCCAAGGACCAAGCCATGAATCTCTTTTGTCAAGGAGTGCCTTCAAGCACGAGCTTTCCTCAAATCCGGAAGGATCCCTTTCATTTAAACAGACATAAAGCAATGACTAGTTAAGCGACTAACGAAAAGATTTACCAAGGCATGTCCATAGCATACACTTACAAGGTATTTTAGAGAGCAGCAGCAGTTAGAAGTAGCATTAATCATTACCTAAATGGTGCTGTGCATAGCTGAATAATTTGCTGATGCTCACTTTTATAGGCCAAGGGATCTGGGATAGACTGATAAGCTATCAATACTCTTATGATGAGTGTATCGACCAAAGTTTTGACATCAGGTAACCGTTTGTTGACCATTGCGGATACATAAGACAAAGCGCTGTTTAAAAGAAGATTTTGTCAACTCAATCATTATATAGGTTATGGATAAGAGAACTTGCAATCAAATGAAAATAGCTGAATTGTTATGATTGGCAATTACAGGCAGACAAAAAAAAGCTGTATGAAGCATCAGTGTGTTATACCTACGGAGGTTTGCTAGTACTGGTTGAAGCAGAATACCATCCCCACAAGAGACAAAACGTCGCACAAAAGCTGTGAGTGCGTCAACTGCAGCCGACCACACCCTACAAAAAGGATAACACTGATCATTTGCTTTTTATCAAGAACAAAAACGTAGAGTTGTCAATTTTGTTGCTCTTGGACATGAAGCAATCAGGGAGATCAGCCCTCTCATACCAGCTATTAATGTGTCAAAAATAAACTATGACACTGTTTGAAAACTAGTATGAACGAAATTTTTATAAAGGCATGTGCGTTGCTTCCAGATATCCCCAATGAAAGATTGGTTCGCTAGTCGCTACCAGGAGCTAAAACAAGGCTTAATGCATCAAAGGCCACTTACCTTAACGTAGATTCCAATTCTGCATGTTGTTTGATCAACTGCTCTGGGTTTCCAGTAAAAACGTCAGTCCACAAGATAAGAATATCAAAATCTTGGTCCCCAAACTCCTGTACAAAAAAGTAGAGTTGCATAAGACAATGGAGGCTCCAGACACACCGTTGAAGACAAGGATAAAATATACCTCCTTTGGCATAGAATTTAGTAGGGATGATAACAATAACCATCCAGCTTCCTTTTCACTTGAGGCGACTGTGATGTTCCTCCTAGACTCTGTTAGCATCTTCTTTGAAACTTCAAGCACTGACCTTGGCAGTCTGTGAACCGGAAATTACAAGAACAGTATTGCAATTGGATTAATTGAAGTTCTGAATTGGCTTTTTAAGGAAGTCATGGTAGGTTGAAAACTATTTTGACTATTTAACACAAAATATCCTACGTATCTGTCATGCCACGCAAAAGGTGTATGTCAATAAGCTAATTTTGATTAAGAATAGTAGGAAATGACAAACTCTCAGACACTATCGAAAGTACTACGAGTTTTAGGTTTATCGAGTTGTCTCAGGTAATGAGAAAGGTGGCAATTTACAGAATTAGTGGGAAGATCGCTTCATCAGCTCAGAGACATAACAAATACGCCGCCCACATGCAAGAATCCAATGCCAAACAGGGATGATTTGTTGGCACAAGCCTTAACGTTGAGTATGAAGTGGTGAAACGGTGAATAAGATGTGACCATGAGGAAGCTGTGAAACTCTTACCTAGCAGGATAACCAAGAGAGAGTCCAGGAGAAATGGAGACCAGAGCTGCCAAAGTTGCTGCTTGCCCATGCAAAGAAGCCAGATCAGTTTTCAAGTTGCCTCCCTACAAAAAGGCAGTGGTGAATTACAAGTCATTCCCCGTCTTAAAGTTGGTACAGTAGAGAATGTCTATTTATAAGACTTAAAAAGGTGAAGAAATTCAATTAGATGAAGGCCAAGGACGCCATAAGCATATAAGATATAAAGATCTTTTTTTAATTTCACCATATAAATTTTCAGTGATAGACTTTCTTGTTTTGCATTCATGACATAATACTCCGTAGGAATACATGATACAAATGCAGCAGGCCATGCATGCATGTGTGATTTAAATATGGGATTAAAAAATACCCTTGTCAAACTCACTAGAGACTTGAAGAAACATAAACGTGATACTATAAAAAGAAAACCAACTCAATATTACCTTTTCAAAGGATAAACTTTCTCGTAAAGCATTAATAGTGGTTACAGCATAAGAAGTCAACCCACCAACGCAGGTGGGATCAACCTCAGCTAAAGCACGTAAAGTTAAAGCAGCCTCAACACGTACCTGGAAAACACAAGTTTAATTTTGTAATTTATGCATTTACAATTACCATTGGGTTGTCTTTTAACTCAATGTACCCCAGATATTCATGTTTATGACAGGCAAAACTGAATAACGCTGCAAAAAGCTGAGTCTGAATATTCAGTATATCAAACAACTACATTCAGAAGAGCAACCAGAAATTACTGTGATAACGGCTTCTTACAACCTTCTATTTCTATGCATACAGGTTCTGTTTACCTACCTATTGATTACTTTGAAAACGGCCTATTTAACCATCTATTTCTATTTGTAAAGATTTTTTTTACCGAACTATTGATGGGTAGACTTTAATTGTAGAGACGAAACATGTCTTTCAGTGCACTTGGTACTAAAAAGAAGCAACGTGTAGATAAGGAAGACTGAATCCCGAAGATTGACAGGATGAAGAATTTCAAATGCTGAAAAGATTTATAACTCTTTGATAAATGCTGCAACAAAAAGAATAAGAGATAAAACGGACTCTCAAAAATCTTACAAGGTCCAAGATATGTGACGATGCCGCACCCACTGTGTCATCAAAAAACTCCCTGAATTCTTGGGGAACCTGCAAGCAGGCAGATAGAAATGAAGCTTACAAGTTTCAGTATTAAATTAAAGAAAACAGAACTTTCAAGACAACAAATCAGAAGCGTTTGCGCCTGGTTGCAGCCTCACCTCTCCCAGTGTTTTCAACGTGTATGACAAAGCCCGCAAAGCAACAATTTTCATTGATGGACTAGCATCTGAAGACTGAAGCTGCATTTGTTTCAAGAAAAGAAAAAATATAACTGACTTGATCATGATGTAGAAATATAAATTAAATTCTTTAACATCTGTAGTTCTGACTAGCAAGGACAATATGGCGGTTCAGATAAACAGTAAAACCTGCTTTCCGAGAAAAACTGAAAAGCTTCTCTGGCTTGGTTCCATCATTTGATCAATTA
The DNA here is from genome assembly GCA_905132885.1 of Moricandia moricandioides. NCBI lineage: Eukaryota > Viridiplantae > Streptophyta > Magnoliopsida > Brassicales > Brassicaceae > Moricandia > Moricandia moricandioides. The sequence goes on along the minus strand of CAJHQQ010000836.1, from coordinate 32,391 downwards.
CGCCAACCCGCAGGATGTACAGAACACATGCCTTCAAAAGTGAGAATTTGAACTTAGAAATTTAATTCAGCAGAATATCACTAATGTTTTCATAATAATTAGAAATTTCTTCTATTTGTTTTCAAGCTATGCAGAGAGAAGGAAAAAAATGAATGATTCCCCGCATAGCTGCACGGTGATATTTGATAGACAGAAGTACGTACGAGAATTTATACTAGAAATGAAACAAGTGTCACGTACCAGGGCATGGGCATCAATTGAGGAGTCACCCCGCAGCATGTCCATGACAAGCAAAGAATAGTCCTGAAGCTCACTATCTGGACCCAAATACCTTATCCTATTGGCCTACAAAACTCAACACTTCATAAGTTTATAAGGCCATGGTGCTGAAGTGAACATATGTATGTACAAAATATCATAAATAACAAGACTCTAAGAATAGGTTCACACCAAGAAGTAAAATGCAGGTCCTATGATATGGCAATATAGGCAGCATACAGATATAACCCGTGATAACAATTAGTGTAATTTCTGAAAAAGGCCAATGCCAAATTTCAAGAATAATATGTACCATTGTCTCTATAATGCAAAATCTAATCAACGCACAAGAACCATACAATTGTTTCTAATAGCTTCCAGCGTCTGTTTACCTGTAAAAAGAACACCCATGACAGTGCCAAACCAAACCGCTTGTTTCTTGCCCGTGAGCCAACCGCTGCGATTTAGGAATTGTTTATAACGGGAAAAATTCAATGCCTTAGCAATTTGAAAAATAAAGAAAACAAATGTATTATTTCAAGAGGTCGAAACCATATGCTAGTTTCTAACTAATCAGGTATTTTTAACTATACTATGTGTGTCATTATGACTGCTTTCTCATACTTAAAGGCGCATGCCTCCAAACAGTGGCCACATTATAGGGACTAAAGAAGTTCTGCCACAATTTTAGAGGAAAATAATAAATGTTTAAAACGTGTGTGGCAAAACACGATTGCTACTAAAATATGCCATCATATAGTCAGAATGGCTTGCAATTCTGTTTTCATAGGCTCATAATACTACCTTTTGTGAAGGGTAAAATTAGATGCCTCTGCAAACCACCTTCCAGTTTCTTTGCTGGTGGAAATGGACCTTTACCTCTAGGTTGGACCTTAAAAACAAAAATCAAATTCCATAAACACAAAAGTGTGAAGACGAGAAGGAAGCAAATAACTAGAGAAATAAGTCTACATGCGCTTCAGGATGCATTCCTAACGCAAGCAATGAACCCAAAGCCTCTGCAAATGCCTCGCGGACAGATGATTCCGAATCTTCAATACCCTACATTGAAAGAGGCAATCATATATTCAGAGATAAACATCAGCCTACCTAGAATATGAAAGAAGACCGAGTTCAAAATATACAGGCCCTAGCACATCAAACTGACCTTGAGACAGTAAGACGCTAAAGTATCAAATTCGCTAGTACCAAGACCAGGTCCTCCAATGTTGGAAAAGGCCTTCAAACAACGTGCAGCAGCAATTCTCACCACAAATGATTTGTCCAAAGTGGAAAACCTTGTGATCAGACGGTATGCTTCAGAGTACGCAGTAGCAGCAGCTGTACCACCGCAGCCATCCAAAGCATTGTGAAGCAAGATAAAGGCTTCTTGTCTCACAAAATCCTGCAAAGGAAACGACAAAATTAAATGACACTAATAGCTGCACTATATAGGTCGGTTCTCATTGATTTCCACAAGTTTCATCGCAAAATTCTAGATAATGATAGCTGGTGGAAATAAACTCAGTGACTGAAAAACTGAAAGAGCAGCTTCAGAGACTAAGAACAGGCAAAAAGTGGTTCATACACCAAACCATATCCACCAGAGATATTAGGACACAGTGACAATGGTTGCAGAGCTTTAATCCCTACGCTCTGCCACAAATCTATACTTATTTGAGAATTTTAAAGCGTAAACTCTTTCTAAACAATCCAACTGGGCCGTAGATATAAAGATATGATCCACGGAGGTGGATTGCATATGGTTCGGCTAAAGCAATTAAATTTACTCTTCCAAATGACAGCAAGAAGTTAGAGAATCGTAAAGTTGAACCATAATACCTCGTTAAACTTCACTAATTTTGTGACAATAACCGTTGTTTCGAACAAGCCAGAAGTAATTTTTCTCCCAAAATGACGATACAGCTCCCCCAAGCATTGGGCAGCACCTAGAAAAAAAACTTAATTATTTATAAACTTAAGAACAGAAGACCATATAAACATAAAGTAGTAACCAAATGCATGGATGAACTTCATAAACATAAAGTAGTAACCAAACAGAAAAAAAAAAAAAGAAGCAAAAAAATTATGTTAATCTTTTATTCCAGAAAATCGCTATAACCTATTTAAAATTGTAATGAATAATAGCTTCTCAAAAACAGTTTCGCCAACCTACCTGCAACTCGCTGGGGATCACTGCGCTTGCCATCAGAAAGAAACCCTTGTAGACTGCTAGCTCTAGAGTATATCGAAATACTATCACCATTTGATATAATTTTCGCCATAGCCACTGAAGCAAGATGCCGCACCGGTCTCCTAGCACCAAGAGTAACTAGAGAATACAAGGCATCTTCGCATTTTCTTTGCCACACTAATATAGACTCCTGAGATACATGACCGTTAAGCAACAATCAGATAACACAATCAAATTCAAATATTTTTCAAAAATGAAATCGATGGACTCAGATCAATGCATATGATAACGAGCACTCAACAAGGATTCATTTTTCTAGATGATTCTACATCTCAGATGCGAAAATGACGATACTGAGAACTATAAGAAGGATCAGGCGAAGAAAACCAAAACCCAGTTTAGAGAAAGTGGAAGAAAGACCTTAGGCTCTTCATCGAGTGCGGAAATGAGATCAGAGAGGATCTCGAAACAGAGGAGAGGGTCTGGGTTTTTCTGCGATGCTGACGCCACGATCGACTCAAGCTGGGCGACGAGAACGCCGAATCGCGACAGAGGGACGTTGTCGATCGCATTATTCTTCGACATTAGGACTGTAGAAGCAGGAGAAACATACGACGAGAAAAACGAAAGACGAAGAAGAAAGAGAGAAAAGAGTCGGAATGTTTGTTTCAGATCTATGGAGGTGGGTCGGAGAAGAAGAACCCGGGGAGTTGTTTCCGGGTCGGGTTAAAGATTAATTAATTCAACAGCCCACTCCATATTACACGGGCCAATCTTGGCATATATGGGCCAGGAAGGTTGATACATTAAGAATTTTCCCAAGGGGCCCGAAGGTTTACTCAAATTTGGAATATCTTTTTTAGATAATTGGCCTAACCATCATCTTAATATGTACATCTCATACTAAATTTTTTGGAGTAAAATCCAATGTTTCATTGACTTTATCCTCTTCAAATTATATTAATACAAAATTTTATTAAACTTTTTACTAAATATCCGGTGGTGGATCTAGAAATACTTTTTATCCAGGGCAAAACTACAAAAAATCTATAAATACATTTACAAATTCAAATTTTCAACAGGGACAAAACAAAAAATCTGTATAAAATTACACTAACAAAAAAAAATTATGAGGGCAGCTGGCTCACCCACTAACAACATAGCTTCGGCACGATAAATATCTATAACTCCCAAATTTCCAGATTTGACCCTAATTATCTGATTGTTATAAGGTTTTTGCATCCATTTTTTTGGATAAAACCATCACTATTATTCTGTAAAAATAACAATTTGATACAATCAAATTATCCAAATATTTATATTTATCCAAAATATTTGAAGTCAAACATTAAAATATCTATCTTTATCTAGATTATTATAAGAATTTAAAATCAAAATCGAACATTCAAAATTTATTGAATATTAGATAGTTTCTAATATTATTATTTGAATCAAATTAATAACTACTAAAATAACATAATTGAAATTTTATAAATAATTAAATAGTGCAACTAATTTTTTAAAAATTTAGACATTAAACATTTTATAGAAGATTATTATTTTGTCGAGCATTTATATCAATTTTCTAAATGTCTAAACTAACTTTTTGAAAAATTAATTTGAAAAAAAAAGTAATTTAACTTATATCTAATTTACCAATTAGATTACAATCCAAATAACATTGGATTGGAACAGAAAACCGAATGCAGAGGCTAAACACTTATTAGCCACCCCCTGAAACTGGAAAAGCTGCAACATTCGCCGTCGACCAAATAATCAATCCCAGCAAGCTTCTTCGCTTCATCCTCTAAGACCATCCTTCACCGCTTCTAAGGTACGAATCATCAATCTCATACTCGTTCCTCCTCTATCGTAGACTTTTCGAACCCTAGATTTAATCGGCGGTATCAGCCACTTGACCCATCGAATCGAAAGCGTAGAACCCTAATCTCGCCCAATCTGATGATCTCTTCTGAGTAATTTTTGACTTTGATTGTCTTCTTCATCGTTATCAGTTTCAAATTTTGGATGGAAAGCAAAGGAAGACATCCTCCACCTCATCATCTAAGGCATCCTCATCCAATCCCAATCCCAGTTATGCCTCCGCCTCCGCCTTCTGCTCAGCCTACCTTTCCTTCCTTCAACATGCTCCCTCCACCTCAACTCATGGAGCAAAAGCTCGTGACGCAGCACGGAGAAATGCAGAGACTAGCTATTGAGAATCAGCGGCTTGCTGCTACTCATGGTAACCTAAGACAAGAGCTAGCAGCAGCGCAGCGCGAGTTGCAGATGCTGCATTCCCAGATTGGGTCTATAAAGGCTGAGGGAGAGCAACGGATGAGCGGTTTAGCGGATAAAGTTGCGAAGATGGAGACTGAGCTTAGGAAGTCTGAGGCTGTGAAGATGGAGATGCAGGAGGCGCGTGCAGAGGCGCGTAGCTTGGTTGTGGCGAGGGAGGAGCTTATGTCTAAAGTGCATCAGTTGACTCAGGAGCTTCAGAAGTCTCGTGCTGATGTGCAGCAAGTGCCGGCTCTCATGTCTGAACTTGATGGATTAAGACAGGAGTATCAGCAGTGCAGGTTTATGTTATTACAAGCTTGCGGCACTCGCTTAAGCTATTAAGTTTTGTCACTCTATGGAGGTGAACTAAGGATGGTGTTTGTTATCTGAATCTGCAGGGCGACATATGACTATGAGAAGAAGTTCTACAACGACCATATCGATTCACTTCAGGCTATGGAGAAGAATTACATGACTATGGCTATGGAAGTACAAAAACTTCAAGCACAGTTGACGAACGGAAGAGCTGGTATTAAAACTCTTCTATACAACTTTATTCTTCCACAAATTATTTTTCTTTATTTCTTAAAGCTTTATGTGTCAATCAAATGAAGTTGGCGCTTATGGTAACAACAACCAATGCTGAAAATGACGTTTCTGGCCATCAGAATGGAGTTGGTTACTATGATGATGCTTATGGTCACCAGGTTCGTGAGTTTCTCTTTGCAAGCCCTATTTTACACGTCTTGTTGTAGTCTAGTATGTACCATATAGCCACAAATGCGCCCGCTATAATTTTACTGGTCTTGTTGTAGTCTAGTATGTAACATATAGCCACATCATGTAAGGCGGAACCTAAACACTTTTAGACTGATAAGTAGAAACATGAGGTCTAGATGTGTTTAAAACTTTGCTCGATTTTGACCTGCTTAAAGTATGATTGGAATGTGCTTGAGCTTTATATGTTTTGTTACTTTTGCAGGGTTATGTTCCTCAACCAGCAGCTGGTACCGCAACTGCACCAAATCCAGTAGTTCCCACAGCTCAATACCCTTATCCAGGAGGATCTCAGCCAGGATACTTGCCTCCAAGACCCGGTTACTACTTCCCAAGAGGCCCTCCTCCTGGTTCATATGACCCAACAAGGTTACCCGCAGGACCACAGGGAGGTCAGTTTCCCGCCTGGATCATCCAACAATACGCCTTACGGCTCTGCTGCAACAACTGGTCCACGCGGAAACCCGAGTCGCAGATGAGGCTACCCAAAACAGAGTACATAGTGATAAACAAGCCATCGTCATCCCTTGTTTTACTGAGGATTTACTTACCTACATGGTCAAGAGATGCTGGTACAGTGGTGAAGTTTGAGTGCTATTGTTATCTGATTTTGAAGGAGCTTCTTGACTTGAATTTTTATACTTAAAAAAACGGATTATAAATGAAATGGAAGTTATATTTACCTGAATGCATAGTGTAGTCTTTCGTTTCAATTTTTCCAAATTCCGAACCGAATTATTAAACAGAAAACTTCAACTAATTTTCACTTTAAACAATAAATAGCAGAAAAAACAAATCTCCTAGAAAATAAATTAAAAAAACTGGTTAGTGGGATGCCGTTGGTTTCCACGTCCCGCCACCCAAATCATATAGAATGATTAATAAAGAAAATAAAAGAGTGTTATTTTTTTTTCCTTGTTTTGAGTGAAAACTGAAAAACAAAAAAAAAAACATTTAGTCGTCGCCGTCATCTCCTCTCTCGCCAGATCGCCTCCTCCTTCTTCCTCATCGCAGATCCACCGTCATCGCCCAATCATTCACCCCGGAGATCCAAATCGGTATTTCATCGATCTGTTTTCCTTCCAATTCTAATAATCTCTGTCATTTAGATCGGTAGATTACAATATTTCCATGGAAAATCCAAACAGACTATTGCTGGTTTGAGATGTAATCAGATCTATATCATGTTCAATGTATCTATCTTTCTTGATCAAGATCTCTTGTTTTTGTAGCGTTTGAGTATCATCATGGACCATCTCCCTGTAGAAGTTATCGGAAACATACTCTCACGTCTCCGTGGAGCCCGCGACGTCGTGATAGCTTCCGCAACATGTAGAAAATGGCGTGAAGCTTATCGTAAGCATCTCCACACGCTCTCATTCAACTCAGCTGATTCGCCGTTCTACCGAGACCTCACAACCAATCGTCTCGAGATTCTTATCACTCAAACCATCTTCCAAACCACTGGACTCCAAGGCCTTTCCGTTATGATGGATGATGCCAACAAGTTCTCCGCTGCAACCGTCATTGCTTGGCTTATGTACACAAGAGACACCTTGCGTTGGTTGTCTTATAACGTCCGTACGACGCCGAATGTGAACGTTCTTGATATCTGTGGGAGGCAAAAGCTTGAAGCTTTGGTGTTGGCTCATAACTCTATCACTGGGGTTGAACCTAGTTTCCAGAGGTTCCCTTGTTTGAAGTCTCTTTCGTTGAGTTATGTTAGCATTTCGGCTTTGGATTTGAATCTTTTGCTTAGTGCGTGTCCCATGATTGAGTCTTTGGAGCTTGTGAGTCTTGAGATTGCTATGTCTGATGCGCAAGTGACGATTGAGCTGAGTAGTCCTACGCTGAAGAGTGTTTACTTCGATGGGATTAGTTTGGATAAGTTCATCCTGGAGGCTGATTGTATTGAGTTCTTGCATATGAAAGACTGTGTTCTTGAGCTCTTTGAGCTTATAGGAAACGGGACGTTGAAGCATTTCAAGCTTGATGATGTGAGTGTCATACATCTTGATATCATGGAGACTAGTGATAGCCTTGAAGTTGTTGATGTTAACCACTTCACTATGGTGTGGCCAAAGTTCTATCAGATGATTTCGAGATCGCAGAACCTGAGGAAACTTCGTCTATGGGATGTGGTGTTTGATGATGACGATGAAATCATCGATCTTGAATCCATTGCTGCTGGTTTCACGCAACTGACACATCTTTCGTTAAGCTACGACTTAAAAGATGGAGCTGCTCATTACAGTTTGCAAGGGAACACTCTGTTGGAGAATGTGACTGTGTTGGAGCTTGGATGGACCGTGATCAACGATGTTTTCTCGATCTGGGTCGAAGAGTTGCTGAGAAGATGTCCGAATCTGAAGAAGCTGATCATTTATGGGGTTGTTTCGGAGACAAAAACGCAGGGAGATTGTCAAATCCTGGCGACGTTCACATGGTCTATTGTTCAACTCATGAGGAAATACATTCATGTTGAGGTACAATTCGAGTACGAGTAATTGGTTCTTGTTCTCGACGCTGTTGGAAACAAGTTGAAGTATGTAAAAATTGAGTTTTGAATTTTCTTGAAGTCAGTTCTCAAGTTTACTTTAAGATGACTATCTTCGTTCCCTCGGTTCCTTTTATGTTACACAATGTTTGCTTCGCAGACCGGAAATTTGTTGGCTACCTGAACCGAACCCATTGTTCGATGGAACTTATATTTTGTAAATAGAAAACATTTTCACATTCTCATAATATATGTTTTGCGAAATACTAATGCATTTCCACCAACACAAACTTTTTGTATTTCATGTTAACAGTATATTTTTCTGTTTCAAATTAATAGTTTTCAATTGTTTTTCACAAAACATTAGTAGCTGATTATAAATATATATATATATATTATTTTGTGATTAACAATTTTTAGTAACTTCAAATCAATAAAAATTTAATAAAGTCAGTTGTTAACTTTACGATTTATTATTATTATTATAACTAATAAAACTGCATAAAAAGTTTCAAAAATTTCTTGTTTAAAAAATCTAAAACAATTTTTACTTTTTAGAAACAGAAAATGTGATTTTTGCTATATAAATATTAACGTAAACGCAAATAAATGACTGAGAGTATGAGACCATATCTCTTTTTCACTTTAAACTCTGATACCTAAAACGAGCTATTACGTGTTTGAAGGAGATAAACCGAAGGATGGACCATGTGATTGTTTTTCTCGACCGACACTTAAATATATACCTCACGTTTGAAGAGTTTATGAATCAAAACTAACACTGAAGGATCTCTGTCAGGGAGAAAAATCCATCCGTCAATCCTCAATTCGATCGGACTAAATCCAAATACATTAAACGTAAGGTTAAATTGTTTAGATGGGAGCAAACCAAAATAATATTGGAAAATTATCTAAAATACAACATTTCTATTATCATTTTTGATGTTTATTTTAATCACTTTTACTTTTATTTTCTAAAAAAAAAAATGTACTTATAATCCTAAGGTTAATTAATCTAAGATTTAAAATTTAGAGTTTAGAAATAGAGATAGAATTTTAGAATGTGAAATTTAGAATTTTAATTAATCTAAAAGTTTTTTTACTTTTTAATGAAAAAGATATTTATAAAACTATTTTTTAATAAAAATAAAAATGAATAGTTATTTCAATAATATGGTAAATATGAAAGTTATTCTGGAATATTTGATTCGAATAAGCTTATATTGGGGAGGGACCGAATCAATTGACATAACTACCGCTCTCTCTCACACACAAAACTTGTGGACTGTATGAAAAAACATATCATGTGATCAATATCTAGCTAGATGATATCATTCAAGATTCATTATCATCTGTCTAGCAGTTTCCTGTTTCTTGTTATTCTTATATATAATCTGTTGTCTTCTTCCTCAATTGTAGAGGTTGTTTTGGGTTTTTAGATGCATCTAAGGTATACTTATTGGTAAGATTTTGTCCTCATACTGTATCTGTTTTTTGTCACTAATTAAAACTTATTGTCCTCGCACTATTGGATCTTAGTGTTGTGTAATATTATTCTACTCTATTATTCTCTATTACTTGTCCTTTTATACTGTCTGGCCCCAAGCTCCATGCCTTCTTTAACTCCAAGAGTTCTATGGATACTCGGCATCCTTCATATAAATACTACTTAATATATTTTAAAAATATATACAAACTACTATTGAAACTAGAGATGGGGCAATTTAAAAATTGAATTACAACTAGTCGGATATAGAATCGTGACAGATAACTGTACAAAAGATTATAGTATTTTTGGTTAACTAAATTCAATATGAGACAACTAAAAGTGAACAAAATAAATTGAACTATATTGCGGTTTTATAAAAGTAGAGCTAAGATATCTTATAAAAGAAATAAGAATCATTTTGTGATAAGTAATATATCACATTCAAGATTACTCAGACTCAGTTTGGACGGAATACTTATTCTTTTTCTCTTAAAATCCAAATAGAAAGTTCCAATATATCTTGTTTTTTAATTGATCAGAACGTACCATGGATATATACCAAATATTTAAGTTCATCCTAATTGAATCCCACTCATGGAGATATATGTAAAATAGAACTATAATATTGTAATTGTATCGATGTTCACTCTATCCACAGTTAGTATTTTACAAAGAAAAAGAAAGAAGAAGAGGATTTGGTGTGTAGTAATATAGCGGCATGGACATGCATGCCTCTTCACCTACTTAAGAAACCTCTATTACGTCTCAACCTCTTTTTTAGGTTATCAAGAGTCAATTAAACAACGACACCACTTATGTCAAATTGTTTATGAATATATCAACCTTTTAACAAACGAAACGAAACTTCTTGATTTGAAAACTTTATTTCTCTTCAACCTAACGTACAAATCATACGTTAAATCAAAAAAATACTATTTACTTATATATGATTACTTCTATGAACTTAATCTTCTATCTACATCTCTAATTATATTCGTAGAGTATGGTAGATCATTTTTAACTTAATCATCTTAAGTTATTTTGGCGTTTACCGATCTGTCACAAGCATTAGTGCAGTATATATTAACATTGATCCTTATAAACACTTGCATTTTGTAAGTCAATTTTAAATATTAATTTGGAATTAATTTTGTTAGGTGGGGATACACCAGACGTACTGACAATATAAAACAAAATCTCGATACACTATTTTCTAGAATGTGATATTTTACCATACAAAATAATGGGAGGAATTGTGACAAGAACTTGGAAACTGTTTGTTGAACTTTTTTTTTGTTATTGTCTGGTCTACAGCCTTGAGAACTTTTTTTTTTGCTTAATACAGCCTTGATTCATTACCATTCATTCTTTAGTGGATGATAATGAATCAAATATGGTTATGAAACTTTTTTTTCTTTTCTAAATGTCTTTTCCATTGGTTAAGCACTGTTTTCAGAAGTTGTTCCAAACCATTTTTTCTATGGGTTCTGGACGGTTTTTGAAAAGAATTAATGATATGTATTTTTAATCATTTTTAGAGTGAGTAAATTTTAAAATATTTTGAAGTTTTAAGGGGTTCTAAGACTTCTTAAGATGCTGGAAGAAATCAAGAAGGGAATTTATCTAGTTTGAAGAGGGAACTGGATGGGTTAGAGAAGGTTCTAAATAATCTGCTTTTTATCTCTCACATGGACAAAACATAACCTTGCATCTCTTGGTTGGTTATGTTCTTTGCATGTGAGCATTTCAGTAGAATATGCTCTATCATACTTTTTTCACAAAAATATATAAATGCGACAGATAAGTAGGAAGTTACAATGGAAGACTAGGCCACTAGGAACAATGAAGACAGACACATAGCAAAGGATCTTTGTTTTATTTTTAGAAAGGATTTATGAAACTGAAAATCGAGGCTTGATTTATTTTTCTGTTTTTTTTTAAATTTAAATTTTCACTCATGTTCAATGTATTAGAAGTCCCAATTCGATTTAAATGACCGTTAAAAATAAAATATTATTACATGTTATGGTTTCAGGTCTGAGAAAGTTACAGACTTCAACTCCAAAACTCATAATAATTAAAAAAGTTATATTTATGTTTAATGTAAAGTCAAAGACATTGTTTCATCAAATAAGGTTCATATCTTATTTTTCATTTATTTCCAATGTAATAGTATTTTCTATAATATCGTTATGAATATAAACGTATTAAGTTATAGAATGTTAAAAGTTGAAACTCTGCGCGCCGAAGTCTGTAATTTCGTATTTTCAAAAAAAAAATTCAGTAAAACCCAAAAATAATACCATAGTTTTTTAAAGCGTTCATACAAAAATAATTTTCAAAGAAAAGATTAGTAGTGGAAACACTAATGGCCTTTAATGTTGAATTCACCTAATCATCATCCATTAGTCAAGATGAGATCCATGACATCATCCATTTATAACCTTTCACACATACATACACACGTATAGGGACAATAATTTAGATGGATATATAAACAGATGGGTACACGCAAATCCACATGTATGTATGAATATGTTTTGGATGGTAAAAAAAGATGAAATCAGAAAGCATAAGTTCTTGAGGTTGGAGAGTCGGCAATTTGAAGTGTTTGTTGGATAATTTTGCGTGCCTTTCTGCTTCTTAACTCAAATCTCATACTTTCACTCTTCTCTATCTTCTCATACGATGATGATGATGATGACGATGATGATGATGATGATGATAATGAGGATGTCTTCCTCATCCTTAGACTTGCCTTTATCTTCGACTTCAAGCCTTCCACAATCTTCCCAAATCTCATCATCACCACAACTTGACTTCTGTAGAAAAAGTAAGTTGAAGATTATGAACCATCTATGTATTGATTATATATACATCAACTCAATAACGTAATCCAAGATACACTTGATAGACATGAATTAAAAAAAAAAAAACTAAGTGACTTTTTTTCATTTTGTGATTTATCAGCAAGATGAAAAAATTGAACTAGCTAGGAGACTATATATTGATCTTTATGAGTGTATTTTATACGTATGTGGGTACATATATATACCTGCAATTCTGTATATTTTGATTTTATAAACTCAAGACGAGGATTTAAGGGAACTATAGAGTCAAAAGAGAAATAACAATAAGAGAAGAGAAAGTTCAGAGATATCGAACCTCTTAGAAGTGTTACTTGGAGATATTAGAGATGATGAAAATGGAGAATATACATGTGTGTATATATATATGTGTCTGTGTGTTACATGTGGTGGGAGGCTGATGTCAAAGGTTGGGACATGTGATTGTGTGACTCTCGTGACCTTATTTTTTAATCTTTAACTAATTAATATTCTTTAAAAAAAAACAGGAATATATATTTATGGTTAATGTATGGGTTTGATTAGTCAGAGATCTATTTTAATAAAACAGAAACATAATAACTTTTTCTTATAGATTTTTAAGTTAGACTAACTCTTAGATATTAAATATTTCCTGACTCTATTAAAAGATTATGTTAGTCAGTTATTTGGTTACCCAAATTAATTGAAAGACTACTATATTCCCTACAAATATTACAAGACCATATATTCCCATAAGTTAGACCATCAAATAAGTTTGACCATTGTATATTCCCATTAAATATTCATATTTACAAATATTTTTAAATCAACAATTTAAATGTACTAATAAATGCATAAAAATAGTGATAAAATTATTGGGAAATCTTTTAATATAGGAATTGTAGTTTCGATTACAGAGAGCGAAATCTTGTACGTTAAAGTTTTAAACCGGGTAAGTAATTACATATAATGTTGCACAAGTTATTCTAAAGAGTATTTTACTAGAAGTTTCTATATATTATATTACAAATATTTTTTGAATTAGGTTTAAATCGTGAATCATAATTGAAATTATATAAATAAAGTAGTTGGTTATTATTGCTTTGATAAATTTAGTATTAATTTTAATCTCTATATTTAAGGCCCACTTAAAAAAAACTAAAACAGTTATTGATTTTATCATTAACCACCAAATAATTTAAATTATATCTTTTATTTCATATTTAATAATATATCTAAAATATTTATATTATATAATAAATTTTTCAAAATAAATTTTATTGCTAAAATAAAAATATCATTAAATGATAAATTCTGCTTATTGTTTATAAAATTAATCAATGTAAATAAAAAAATTTAGTCATCTGATCTTTTATATTCAATTACCTTTTTTTTTCTAAACTATATTTATAATAAACTTATGACAACTAAAAATACATAACACAATAATAGTAATATTAACTAAGCCACATAAATATAAGTATTAACTAAAATATATAATAGTATACAGTATACAGTTTATTTATAAATTTTGTTTAGTAGATTAGAAAATGACTCACATATCTATATTTATAATAACATATTACAAACTAACAATACACAACATAACTATAACACTGTTAACTAAGCCCAAAAGTATAAGTATTGTAGACTAGAAAATAAACTAAACCCAAAAGTATAAGTATTTTCAAAAGTTAAAAATATAACCTGCACGAGAAACAATTTCAAGTTCCTAAAATCATCGTGATGAAACGCGTAGACACTTTTTGAACACACAAATATAAAAGTAACGTCAAATATCTATATAGAGAAACAAAACAAATTCTTAAAATCATCGTGATGAAACGCCTAGACACTTTTTTCTATTTTCAGCTTTCTCTCTTTGGCATTCACCTTTAATATTTAGGATATTACGATACGTAAGTTGATATTAAGATACATAATGTACAGAATAAAATAAAACATAATTCACAAAGAATCATGATGTAACTAACAATCATTTTTTAAAGTTACTTTCATATTTGTGTGTTCGATCAAGATCTTTCAATTAAGGGAGGTGAATTTCCTTTCCAGTTTATGTATTTCTTCTTTTTGTCATATTATACAAGTTTGAAAAGCCAACACGTTGAGCGTGACCATATAGCTGGTTGGAGAGAGAAAAGGGGTTTAAGTACAAGACAGGTACTTACTAGGTGTTATTTGGATCTTGCGTTCTCGTTTCTGTCAAGATTGATATGCCAGAGAAGTAGAACTATGACGAAATAAATAAGATGAAATGCCAACACTTAGTGGTTACAAGGAGACCACTTCTCATAAAATCAAATAATCATCTAAAACAAGACCAAAAGAATTTAGAATTCTCCTCTTAACAAGATAGCAACTAAGTCGTAGAAAGCTAGAAAGAAAACACTACAATCTGGTCAAAGAAATCCACACACAAAGTTGACACCAAGAAAAGAAAAGAAAAGAAGATACAAGTCTCCTAAGATAAGCTAGAGATGTGGAAAGCAAACACTAACATTGTCAACAGAAGAAGATTGGTTCTTCCTCAATATCATAGGCCAGCCAAACTACACCCTGATCAAAGATGGGGACTACGTCGTCAAGAAAGTCCAGAGCTTCTTACCAATGGAGACATTCCCGGGATGTTCTGTTTCCGATTCATCTTCTTCATCATCGTACTCTCTTTCAGGTGTTCTGTTTACAACATCTTCTTCACTAGCTGCTGCACTCTCGCCTGTTCTTTTGGGAGAACCAGCATCTGTCTCCTCAGAGTCTGCTATGCCTTCAAGCTATATTGTAACATGGAAGGAACAGATTGGTCAAGAAACAGAAACCAAAAGAAAAGGTAAAAACAAAACTTGCAGCTAAGTTGTGAGAGCAATCTACCTCCACCACATTCGCAGTTACTCCATTGTCGCTAACAGCAACACCTACTGATGCTGTTGTAGTGGTTTGAGCACAGTTAATACCATCCTCTTGTTGTTGCACTCCATCAACCTCTTCATTCTTCTTACCACAAAGTGCAGTTTTTCCAGCCACCCTAATAACGCACATGTGAAAACATATATAATTAGCCTAACTTAAAAAATTATAAGGGATAAGCAGCTCCAACGTTGACAAAAAAAAAAGCAGCTCCAACATATTATCCTCAGGGGCTCTCTTTGAAAGTAAATGAGATATGAAGTAACCTTCTGGATCGACGGAGATTATATCTTTGTCCCACCACTTCTTGTTGTTCTGATGCAACTTTTTGCCGCCTCTTCCCACGCTGATGTTCTCCTCCGGTGACACTATCTGATTTTCCATCACTCTCGTTATCCTCCTGCTCAGTAGTACAAGTTCTCAAAGAGCCCACACGTCCACGTTTCCGTCCGTTCTTTGAAGCACCTTTATCAGAACGACCAGGCTCACCCATGCTTCCATCATCGGCATCATTGAATTCTATAGATTTTCCATAGATAGCTTTAGCATCTTCGACAACAGCTTTGACAGAGCGTGTCCTTCTGATTCTGCCTTTCCCTCTCAAGCGTGATCGACCATCCGCATTTAGATTAGACAGAGAATCTGCAGCAACTTCCTCGGCCTTGCTGTCGATGTTGCTTTCACCACCGTCTGAGTTTTCATTCGTGACATCGACTTCTCTAGTGTCGCTTTTAGATTGGGCAGGAAGCATAGCTGATGGCCCACTGTTCACGTTACCTTGCTCAGTAGACTGAGGTTCTTGGTCAGCAAAATTCATAGTAGCAGAAGGGTCTGCCATTTTTATTGGGGACAACTTGAGAATCTTTGAAGTACATTTCCTGAGCCATGACACCGTCCCACCTTGAACAGGCAATCCTAAGTCGGTGGCAGTTGGCGATATATCCCTCATTTCCTGCCGTGGTGCTTCCTCCTGAATAATGTTTGCCAGTTTTGACAAATTAGGCATTTCAAGATTGTCAATGCCAGGAAGCGCTGCAAGCAGTTCACCACAAGGATTGCAGTTCCCATTACTTTCCATGGAAGAGAGAAAACGGTTTCTCTCGCTAATAAACTGTTCTCGTTGTTCCTTCAGTTTCTTGGTCAAGGCAACGAGGTCATCAACATCTTTCCGAATCTCTGTTTGTTGCTCCTCAAGAATTTTTTTACTAGCTTCAATTTCTACCTTTTCTTTCTCTATTCTCTGTCTATCGCTCTGCACTTCCGTCATTTCTCTTCTTGCTACGTCTCTTAGGTAATTGATATTGTTCAACTCCTTCTCCCTCTCTTCCTCAAATAGCTTCTCTTTGGCTTGCAGCTCCCTTTCTCTTTCTTCCACTTTACTCTGCATATCAGACTCGAGTTTCATTTTGAGCATTTCCATATCATGAAGCAGTTGACTTCTTTCGCTCTCAGCTTTCTTTGAGATCACCGAACGCTCATGCTCCATAGTATCTGCAAATGCAGCTTTTGCGACTTCAAGAGTTTCTAGCTCCCTTTTCATGTTGTCAATTGCTTCTTGCTTCTCTTTTATCAGTCTATCTTCTTCCAAGTGTGTGTTTCTCTCTAGTTTTTCTTTCTGAACAGCCAAATTCTTCAGTTCTGTCTCAATCTCAGCTTTCTTCTCATCAAGTTCTTCCCATTCTTTCTCAAAACATTCCCTTTGGGCCTTCACATCCTCAACCTCTTTCGAAAGCAGCTCCTCTTGAGACCTGCACTTTTCTATTTGCTCCTTTAATTCGGTTTGCAGACGAAGATACTCAGACCTCTCCTCCTCAGTAACTTTAAGCACTTCTTTCTCTTTGCGAATTTCTGATAGATGTACTTCATTTTCAGCCCTTATCTTCTCAACTTCAGCTATAAGATTGAGAATGTTTTCTTTATCCTCAGCAAGTTTTCTCTTCTCAGTTTCCAGTGCATTCTCCTCACTTTTCAAGGCTTTCTCTCTCCCATTTATACCTTTCAGTCTTGATTCAAAATCTTTTTCTTTTTCTTTATGCTTCTCCAGTTTCTTATCTAATGCCTGTTCACGTTTAGCAACTTTCTCTTCCATGTGCTTCCACTCAGCCTCCCTCTTTTCCACCTCAACAACCTTGCTCCTCAAGCTGTCATCAACATATTTTCTTTTCTGCTCCATTTCCATCTCAAACTCACGCTGTGCTGCCTCCAACTTAGCTTGGTGTTCATCAACTAGTTGCTGAACTGCAACCTGTCAATTAGCCACCATTAAACAAGTAGCACAGTCAAAACTCAGAATATAATATTCTACTAATACAGACAGAAAATATTGCAAAATAATTGATACCGAACTTGAAACAATGGCAAACAGGTAAAATCAAGAAAGAGTGTGAGGGAGAGAGGGCTTGGCTTGCCTTTTCTCTGGCATCCAGTTTCTCTTGCATAGCTAGTAGCTCTCGCTCTTTTGTCTCTATGGATTTCTTCAACACATCAGTTTCCTGCACCCGGAGGAAGTATGTAAATGGACAAGATTCCAAACACTTTAAATAATAATAAATGCTACAATAAAAAGAAGCAGCTTACTTGCTCCCTTATAGCAAGAGCTTTTATCCTTGAGCTGATATCATCTTCTTTTTTATTCAAAGCAAAGTTAGCAGCATCAATCGTCTTTTGTGCCTCTTCAAGTTCTTTTCCCTTTTGCTTGATAATCCTGTCGCTCTCATTTGCCCTATCCTCTCTCTGTTTTACAATCATTTGAGATTTAGCAACTCTTTCTTCTCCTTCTTGCAACTTTCTTTCCCATTCCCGCAAGTCCTCCCTCTGCTTTGTCAAATTCGCCTCCTCTGCTTCTCGTCTGAAGCAAAAGCAAAGGCCAAAAAAAAAAGTTGAACAAATGAAGTCATCCCCCAATGAGAAGCAAGGAAGCTGGAAAAAAGATACTTACTCAGTAATGTGGGAAAACCGCTCCCTTTGAAGGGAACTCTCTCGAGCTTCCACATCCTTGGACCTCCTCTCCACCTCCGAACTCTTTCTGCTAACTTCAGCAAGTCTTGCATCAACAGCACGAAGCTTTGCCTCAACTTCGAGAGATTTCTCTTCAACACTTCTAACCAATGCATTTGCCTCCATCAACTTTGAGTCAGCTGTGAATTTGATCTCTGCGTTTTCAGAGCGTAGTTCCCGCAGTGCTTTCTCTAGCTGCATCAGTTTTAAAAGTGTTATAAATCTTATGCCCAAAAGAGATTTCAATCAAAGAAAACAATATACTAAAACTTTGTATTAAAGAAATAATGTAAGTCATTGGGAAATATAAAGAAGAATTAAGGAAGTTGGAATCTTACATCAAGTGCACATTGCTTCTCAATCCCCAGAGCTTTCCTCAACCCTTCTTCCCGCTTCTCAACATCTGCTATAGCAACCATATGTGCGTTACGTTCACGCTTGAGGCACTGGTTAGCCTCATCAAACTCATCTTGAAGCTCTTCAAATTTGGAAGTCCACTCCTTTTTCTCGAGCAGAAGAAGACCCATGTTGTGTTGGTATTCAAAAAGCTGTTTCAGCAGATCAACCAAACCAGTAAAAATCATTAGATCAACCAAGTCGAAGCAGTAAGAGTAAGAATCATCCGCAGTTAACAAAATTCACATCAAGCCATCAATTTTTACAGATCCATGAATTGTACAGTGTGACGTGAAAGTCAATAAAGGAACCATCTTTTTTTAACAATGCCTATGAGCTTGACAACCGTAACCAACATTCAATACCCAACTGTAAACAGAGATCAAGGAAGACAAAAAAATAAAAATAAAAAAGGCAAAGAAAACCAACAGAAAGAGAAAAATAACGAACCAAACATAACAAAGAGATCACACAATAAAAGCACACCTCTTTTTCAAGCTCTGAAACTCGATCAACCGATCTTCTAGGATCATCATCGTACTGGATCTCACTCACCATGCCCGAAACCTTCCCATTCGAATCTGCGTTCGTCGTTTTCGTTGGAGTAGACCAACGTTGCCACACCTTCAGAGGCGTGGACATCTTTTCCAATTCCTTAGCAAGAGATCTCTCTGAGTCGCTCCAAAATAAAAACCCTAACTTTCTCTAACCCAACAGTCAAAACGACCTGAATTCTGAAATTGAACTCTAGAAATCGAAAACCCAGATGCCCAAATCTTAAGAACGGTCTCCTCTGACTTCAGACTTCACTCTCTCTCTCTCTCTCTCTCTCTCTCTCTCTCTCTCTGTAAATAAGCAATAGAATAAGAAGGAAACAGAGAAAGGTTTATCCTTGAAGGCTCCGGATTTAAACAGAGTTCCTAAATTCCGGTACCGAACTTGTTTGAAGTCCGGGAACGTCTCTACGCTACGCAACGCAACCTCTCTCTCTCTCTTTGCTGGAATCCTTTTTTGTGTGGCTCGCGCGGATCGTTTCACGTTCTTCCTTTTATCTTGTTTTTATGTAAGTGGACCCCTAACTTTCTCTTTATTTACTTTTTGGGCCGCCGTCTTCGTTATTTGCTCGAAGGTTCCCAAGGGTATATCTGGAATTTTCGATTTACAACGGTTATGCGCCACAACTGTACACTATTCGTTATGACGAAACTACCCCTCATGATGAAGAGTAGTTTTAGAATGTGACTCAGCGTGGTGATTCTGATTCGGTAAGGTTACTTTTGGAGTTTCACTTACTGACTGGAAAAGATAAAACGGATAATAACAACAGAAATACATAACTTTAAATAAATTTTGTCGGCAAAATAGTATTTAAAAGCAAAAATTATTAAATGATATAAATATATATATTTATACTTTTTAGTTTAACTAATCTATATTTAAGATTTAGAGTTATGAGGTGGAGTTTTAGAGAAGAAATTTAAAATTTTAAAAAATTAAACATAAAATTTTCAAAAAAAAAATATTTTGGTCATTTTTCTTAAATATTATTTTGTGACAAAAATTTAAAAATGATTATTTGAAAATTACCCTAAAAACAACATTAATAATATAGTTATGAGAAATTTTCTAAAATAATCCTAAAAGTTTTTGTCTTAAAAATAGTTTCACCTGAAAAATTATCAAAATAAATAATCCAGATTTATGATTTAGAGTTATGGATAGGATTTTGGAAATGAATTTAAAATATTTTTAAAAATAATTATTAAAAAATTAAAATAAAAAAATTTCTTTTCATTATTTTCATTTTTGAAAATTGTTTTAATGAATTTAAAAAAAAACTATTTAAAATAAATACCCTATTACCAAACGGAAAAATGTTACTAGATTTGGTTCATTAGTTGTAATTTTACTTATTTTTTGCTATCAAAATTATATTTATAAATAAATTAATTATAAATATTAGACATAACTATATCATTATATGTTACTATAATGTTATCAATCAGTTTATTCAGTATTATCAGTTAATAACCTAACTATATCTATATATTACGGTTTCCAAATAATAGCATATGGTTATTTAATATAACTATATCCAAACTATATTGAAAAATTGATAAGAATATTAAAACTTAAGTATCACTTTTCAAAAATACATATTATAAAGAGGTGAAGTTAAATTTCTAATTTTTTATAAATATTTAAAAAAAAAAAATTATATCTATTTTCGTCAAAAAATTAAGATATTTTTAAAAATTGTCATTCATTAAATATAAATTTGCAATTTCTCTAACTATATTTTAGTTGAAACACTATAATTTTGTTGTCTTAAATATTCATTTATAACAATTCTATTAAATCAAATTCTCGGTAAAAATCGTTTATATCTACAGAAGTTGTAGATAAACTGAAATACTTTCATAAATTTTTGCTTAGTTAAGAAATTTATTATTCATCGTCTACCAGGTTAGTTATGTTAAAAAGAAAAAAAACACGTTATTGTTTTATCATTTACCAGGTTAGTTCTGTTAAAAACACGTCTACGTTGGAAAATGGATAATATGGAGAAAAGGAATAAATGAATTAAAAGGAAAGCCAAGGTGGCTAAGAGCTGTGTGCATATGGGCGCTGTAGACTTGTAGTGTTTTGACGCATGTATATGCTCTGTCTCCACGTGACTCACATCATTGTGCTTTTTAACTCCTCGTTTAACCTCGACTCTGAAACATTATTCAACAAAAGCTCATAATAAAACTGTTTTTTTTGTGTAACACTATAATAAAACTGTTACCCGAAAAGAAAACTAATTTAGTGAGTCGTCGCAGAATAGTGGTCAAATTTAATTCTGGTCCGAACTTATCTGATTTACTGAAGAAACTTTGTTATATTAATAAGAATGTTTTTTTGCACATAAAAGAATAAGAATATTCATGTCAATTTACTGCATGAAGAGGAAGAATCATCGTGTGGGCAAGGTAAAGTTTGCAGCGGAGGCTAAACAGCTTCTTAATGCAATTGAAAGATCAAATGTTTGGCCCTCTTTTAGACTTGATGGTTGATGATTTATTAGAAGGAGTTACTGAAATTTGATGGTTCAAATTTTCTTTTGGAATTAAAAAATAAATAAAAATATCCTAAGATAGACTTAAAAAGTTTTTATCACAAAAATAATTTTCAACAAAAAAAATATTAAAATATATTTTATTAAAAGTATAAATATACACTTATATCATTTTGATTAACTAATATAGATTTATGATTTAAATTTATAGAATGAAATTCTAGATGATGTTTAAAACTTTTTTAAAAAATAAAGATAAATATTAAATTTTCAAAATAAAAAAAATCAATTATATTTTAAAATCATTTATAAAAACTTTAAAATAATTATTTGAAAGAATTACTCATCCAAAAATCGAGATACAAGATCTTTTTACAACAATAGTTATACTTAGACCTAATAGTTAGCATAAATATATGATTAATCTAGTTTTGAGTTATTGAATTTATTTGGATTTAAATGTTATATGATGTATTGATTAAATGGTTGACAATTAGTTTATTAAGGTAAATGTAATAAATAAGTTAGTCGATCAAATATATTTTAACCAGTTTAAAGATATAATTATTTTGAAAAGTTATTTATTTGCATTGCATAGAAAAGTACCTAGTTACCATTAACTTTTAAGATTTTTTTGGTTTCAAATTGCTCTATATTTATAATTTAATTTGTTAATTTTACTTTTAGTTAGTCATATTCCGCTAAATCGCTATCATTTTAATTTTAGTCATTCAGTCAAATTCCGCCAAAAACATATAAACAGTCAGCCAGATTCCACATTCAGCTAAATTCAGCTGTTACCGCTGACACCTTTTACTTAAAACTTGCAATACAACTACTAAAAGAGAAGAGCAATGATTAATTTAATCTATTTGGTCCACAGTTTTGAAAAAGAAATTGATGGAGCACATGTTGAAAAGAAATGTAAAACGAAAGATGTGAAAAACAAGTGGGTCGTTGGCTCCCGCCGCCTTGCGGCCATATTAATTAGACTCGTCCCTCTTCAACTACAAGAGATCCATTGTAAGATGAACTATATAACATTCTTTGTTATCCAAAGTTATTGTATCTTTTTTTAGCAAAAAGAAATGGTTTAATGAAAATGACAAAAAATGAATAAAAAAGAATGGTAAGAAGTGACGACGGGGGACAATGGAGAGTTAGTGGGCCTACGTGAGAAGAACGTTTGAGTTTAAAGCGTCATGACTCATGAGGGCCGCCTCCTATATTCTTTTCTTACCGTTGCTACTCGTATATTTTATTTCTTTTTTCTTTTTGTTGGAATAAAGAAGACGTTGTCAAAAAGCATCTTTCAGCTTAGAAAACTAAAGATCAAATCAAAATATTGGGCGTGACTGATACTCCAGTTAGAGTAAAACTTGTCAGCTGAAGAAACATGTCCCTTTCGTCTCCAAATAACACCACCGGTTAACTTATGTAAGGTGGTTCAGTGGAAGTGCCTGAGATTTTAATTATGAGGATTTGATGATTCTATTAAACTCGAAAGCTTTTTGTTAAAGGTTTTAGTTTCGCAGAAGCCAACAGACAAGAATTGATTGACCATATTAACTAGTTGTCTCAACAGAGACTTGGTACAAGGACTCGAGAGAGTACAAGTCGAAGGAAGTTCATAAACGATCTCACTTGTTTCATCATTCAAAAGCTAAAAAGACATAACATGCAACAAACCAAACCCATGATGGGAGGACCTTACATGAAACTTGGGGCAACCGGGCCCTTTGACATGCCAAGACGAACTTCCATCCCGTGGTGGAAGTCTACCGGCTTGAACGTCTCTGAGTCACGAGGATCTGCAAGGGATGAAAATACACTTGTTTCAGATAAACCGATATCGAATTTTAGGACCATTAATTACTTAATATGTGGCCTATTGGTGTCACGAACAGCATACTTACTGAAAAGGGTGTAGAACTGTATAAAAAAAACAATCTTTTATTTCTTACGAACATACAAAAAGTATCAAGTAGGGATTTTTCATCGAATTGTTTTCTGTTGGTGTCAACTGATCTAGAGAAATGAATGCAGCATCGATTTGAGATACATGCAATGCAATAGGAGTAAAGGACAGTTACCATTCAAGTAATCCTCAAAACCAAAGTTATCAATGGCTCCAGTGTAGACTTCTAAACCTAGCATTGACGATGGAATTGGTCCAGGAGGTCTCTGAAACCTAAATATTCCAGAGAGAGAAGAAAGATAGAATTAAAAGAGGAACCAAATATTGTTTCACACCTGCAGATCATGCAGCAAATACTTTATACCCTATGCTCCCCAAAGCATAAATAGATAGATTATTTCAAGTAAGGGGTCAAGGCAAATAAATAGCAGTAAGAGCATCTCCATCCCTACTCCATAATTTACTCCATTTTACTCAAAAATGGAGTAATGAGTAAAAAATAAAAGCATTACTCCATTTATATAGTGATATTTTAATTTTTGTTCATCACTCCATTTTGGAGTAAATTATGGAGTGGGGATGGAGATGCGCTTAGGGACCTTATAAGTCTAAGAAAACACATAGATACCAGTAATGCACACAATTAACATATTGCTAACGAAAACATGAAAAAATGGGACCTTATAAGTCTAAGAAATTCAACCAAAACATTGTTTACGCCAACAGATCATGGATCAAACACTTTAGACCTTATTCTCTCCAATGCACATATACACAAGCATTAAACGAGTAATGCACACAACTATCATGCTGAAAATGAAAACCTGAATATATGGAACACTATAAATGTGAACATCAGACTAGCTTCCTAATGCATAACAAAAACCTAACTTGGTGTTCTAACACCAAGCAGTAACTTGTAGAGTCGTAGATATTGATGAAAGCAGTAAACTTCATCTACAAACTCTTAGTCTCCCTCAATTACAGATCTAGCAGTGTTGTAAACCAAGCAGTAACTTCTAGAGTCATGTATAATGCTGAAAGTAGAGCAGACTTACCGAGAGAGAATTTGCCTGTCCATATCCATCTTCAAAGGAAGTGCAGTCCCGTAGGTATGGGAAATGATCGTCCTTTTCATCGCCTCGTGCGATCTCTTTTCCTGAAACCGTATAGTTAAGGATCCACAGCGATTTAAGATGTAAAAGTAGGCACAACAAAACCCTAATTTAGGAATCTAGTAAGATCGAAACACCCAATTGCTACTCT
The DNA here is from genome assembly GCA_905132885.1 of Moricandia moricandioides. NCBI lineage: Eukaryota > Viridiplantae > Streptophyta > Magnoliopsida > Brassicales > Brassicaceae > Moricandia > Moricandia moricandioides. The sequence goes on along the minus strand of CAJHQQ010000836.1, from coordinate 7,505 downwards.
CGAATCAAACCTAATAGCAATAGAAAGCAAATCTGAAGTTCCTTGCTTGGATGATTAGCTACTTTCTCTAGAAACAATCGGTAATCTAAACAGAAGAAAGAGAAAGAAGAGCTCGATTACGGATTCGTAAGAGGATTCGAGTGGGTGAGATCCGACGATGTCGCTCTTAACGCCGTTGAGACCAAATCGAAGAGCGTCTCTCTTCACACCACCGATCTCATGAGCTATCTTCTTCGGAGACTCCATTATTTTACTCTCTCTTTTTCACCTCTTTGCTTCGCTCTGCTTCCTCTTACTCTTGTAGCTTCCTCTGCGACTTTCGGAGCAAGAAAACTAATAGAGACCAAGTTTAGTAATGGGCCTTGTTTCATGAATAAACCAGGCTTTTAGGCCCATTAATATTGTAATTGGGCATATTCAGATAGGCTCTCATGAATAATCCTCGAAATTTACAAATACAGCCCTTTTAGATTTTGTTCACGTACTAAACATCTTATTCACAAAAAAAAAGAGAGAATTCTGGTTCAATTTTTGTTCTTCAGTTTTCACACTATTTATCAACTATATACAAATCTAACTCAGATAACCAAATTATATTTCACATTGCTATCATATGTTTAATAACTATGAAATAAAAAGTTAGAGTGTGATTCAAATTCTTCCTTTTAAATTTATTCAGTAACTAGACTGTAAATCAGTAAGTATATTATTTCTATATAGATAGACACCCGGTTGCAGTGGAGGTCACTCAGTCAATGTCAGACTATAATAATAAAATTATTAAAATTGTACCACAATGACATAGAAAATACAGTGTGAGTATTTAAATAAGCTATTTCGGCGAATTTATTTCATAGGGTAATCTGACAAATGAAATTTTATATAATATAAAGTTACTTACAGTTTTCAACAAAATCTTTTGAGATAATCAGTTTCCAGGCATGTGTTAATTAAATATTGTAGATTGTTCATAGGTACTTAAGTAATCCAACTAGCCAAAGTCTAGATATTAATGTCAGTACAACTCCTACTTGCTCTGAAGAACAAAATTGATATTTTTTTATATACTAGAATGAAATGAAACATTGAAGAAGCAAAATTCGAGATCGCCATATATATAATTATCGGTATAGTGGTGAGCACTTTAAACTGGACCTAAATTGAACGGATCTGACATGAAGTATTGAAAACTTCAAACAGTAGTCACTCAATAGATAAATATTTTGAGATACTTAAGAAAATATCAATGAAAAGGAAGGCTGGATTAAATTTCAAAAAAAGGTAGGCTGAATCCCTCAAAACTAAGATTTTGATTGGTTTATAAAGGAGTAAAAAGGTAGGAAAAAACAAGAAATAAAAAAATGAAACTGAGAGTAAAATTGGGAGTAAAAATGAAACACACTTTCTCCTGATGTTTTAGAATTTGCTTTTATATTTGAAAATCATTTTGTAGAGTATAACTAATATATTCATTTTTAAAAATAAAACATAAAACAAATTATTGGTAAAAAAAAAAATTTAATATGCATAAAAAAATTTAACACATCAATCTTTCCTATGAAGGAATATTAACTTACTTTTATCGTTCTTTAGCGTTAATGGGCTAAAAACATTTTCCACATGTGTAAGAATTAGAGCAATTCATCAAGAAAATAAATATACTCCAATTTGTTACCGTTGGTAGAGCTTAATAAGTAAACTGATATATATTAAGTTTAAGTTGTAATCATTAGGTTTTAAGATATGACGTTTGTTTTTGATTTAGGTTTATATATAGTGTCATAAAAAGTGTCAATATATAGGTTTATATACTTTGCTAATTGGAAACAAAAGATTATTGACATAATTCCTATGTTTCATAAAAAGTGTCAATTTTACATTTTCCTTGCTAATTAAAATTATCACTTTATAACTATAATGTAATATATACATATTTTAATTATAAAATATTTTAATTATAGAAATAATTTTATTTATGAAAATCCTTTCACGTTTTCATATAGTTTTGGTCGTTTTTTCCTAGTAGACAACAAATGTTTTCCCAAAACTAAAGAAACTATTTTATAAAGAAAATTATAGAAAATTTAACCTTTGTTCAAGTTTAAGAATACTAACGTATAGACAATATTAATAACTTTCTTTTTAAAAGAAAAAATATTAATACAAGACTGAAAATTCATTTACAAACTTCAGTTACCAACTCTAGTTATGCCTTTCTTTTGACTGCTTATATATATTTCTTCAAGATGACAAGATTGCATTTTACTTAAAATTAACAAAAAAAAAAAGAGAGACTGTATTCTACTTCAGAATGCTATTCTGTAAGCAACGAGGAACAACTTTTAAAGGTATCTCTCCATCTCTTCCTATCCCTATTTCTCATCAGCTGCACTAGTTTTTTTTTTTTTTGTATATCCTTGTCTGAATTTTACAGAGCATTAATTTTCTTTGTTTTTAGTTCGTTTCAAGAATTGCTTAGTGACTTTATGTAAACGTTAATGTGCAAACCTTTAAGATTGTACGAGCATGAGTCATCTAAAATGTACTCAGTTTTATTTAAGTTTTAGTGTAAGAGAGACTTTCAGTGAACTTAGTAGTGTTTCATTTATTTTGTTTACAGCAATCGCTTTTGAAAAGGTTTATACGTCTTATTCATCCAAAACTATTAAGCAAGCGATATACCGAATAAAATAATGTAATAATTAAATTTATACAAATAGTATATAATATAAGGACTTGATGGATAAAATACAATCCAAGAGAAGAACGTAACTAGTCTGTTTTTTCAGCTATCGGAGCTGAATCTGTCAACTATTGTTTCGGAAATATATTCTAAGTTTATGTCTAGATGTAATGTATAGTAACTAAACGATTTCAACTATGCTGAGTATACAGACTCGTCTTTCATGTGTGCTAACACCAGAATAAAAGCGTAATAGAACACACAAACAAGAGAACAATGCATAATGACACTCCTGAACATCGATCGCTAACAACATTTTCACTAGCCACATCTATCTTCACGTTGTCAGTGCATATATCGTTTGCAACTATACAACATATATAATTTACATAGATGTATATTGTTCTTTTGAAGGTGTTCCATCATGCATTTTTCTGGTATAGTTAGCTGTTTTGAAAAAAAAATTAGAAAAGATTAGCTAGGCTAAAATTACAATGTTCATATCTATTGGAATACTTTGTTGGAACACATCAGTTTTAGCATAAAAGGTCGTTTTCAGTTTATATATAAGCTAATTATTAGGATCCCTAATATGTAAAAGTGATCAAAATATTAGTCAAACCTTGAATTCTCTTGAGATATATCTTTTAAAACGAGTAAACATACACTTTTTATATATCTTTGATTTTTTTCCGTCTCACACACCTTTTGTGATTTAAACTTGTGTTATGATACTGCTGCAACACAGTATACTAGCTAATAAACTATAACTTCGAAAGCTAACTAAATTTTCAAATGAATTGTGGTCAGATTTTTTTAGAGGTGAATAGCGTTTGCAGTTTCCCGATTAGATTCTAATCTAAGTTGAAATGAATACCTGGGAATGGTGAATGTTTACAAAAAAAATTGAAACAATAAGCGACTAATAAAGATAGTTGTCAAAAAGTGACTTAAACAGATCACTTGAGAACACTGAACTTTCCTTTGGTAACTACTGATATAAAACTCGTTTGCATCTTTAGTCAAAGAAGTTTAACCTAAACAAGTCTTAAAATCATTCATATCGAGAATGTAGAAGTTAGCAATCCTCTTTTGCCAAAAACAACAAAGTTTAAATGCCATTAAAAACCAAATAGTATATACTTTCAAAAGTCAAAAGCATATAAATCACTGCAAATTAAATATCCTTATCTGAGCAAGAGAATAGATATACATCTATAGACAAAAATATCAAAGCTAAGATCTATCCTCCACATATTAGATGGCCAAATCATAACCAAAGACACGCTTCCACAGTTCACACACACTTTGTGCCAAGGTTCATTTCAATTTGCGATATAAGTTAATCAAAATTACATGTGTGTGTGGATATATACTTGTACAAGTGATGCTTCAATATTTATCATCATGCATGTGTAATTATGTGGGTCCTAATGGAAACTAGGGTTTGAGGAATCGAATCTAATACAGCATGTAAAACGTTGAACTGTAAAGTGGTTAGTCTTAAAGATTGTTGTGTGTAGTACCTAATCGATTTATGAATGTTGGACTGGACTGGGTTTAGCCAAATATGTAAATCATTTTCTGGTTCATCTTCAAATTACTTTAAAGGTTACAATACCACTTTAGCTAATAAATCTTAAGGTTGACAAACTTAATTTTAAAAAAAGAAATCTTGATCAATGTCACAGAAGATCAGATAACAAGTCTCCAAGAACACAAATAACTTAAGATTTAATATATATACAAGAGGAACACACGATTATTTTTCCTTACATGCTTAACGTTGATGCTTACTGCTCCCAAAATATCAAGATTTATGGGAACCCTGCCAGATAAAAACAAGAAAAAAGAAACATATCATGGAATGCAAAGACATATGAAAAATAATTTAGGCTAGAGAAGAGACTTGAATCCAAACTTTACCCCTGGGGAAACTCGTGTTGGTGGTTGCACAAAAGGGTTGATCAATAAAAGGGTTTTGACCATAATAAAAATCCAGGTTTTGAGGCAGAATATTGCTAGAACCCTGATCTTTCAACATAAACGTCCCATAATTCTGGTTGTAACTTTGATCCATAGTGGTGGGAAGATTGTCCTTTGCCTTGCTTAAGACACATTCTTGACTATCAAACTCTTGGGTTGCTTCCTTGTAGAGAGAACGTGTCATGTCTTCTCCTTCATTGAAGATTATAGACCTCTTGAGAGGGTCCATGATTTCAGTTTGTGTGATCTCGGAGATGGTTTCTGGATGATCATAGGCCATCTCCTTTGCCTTTCCTCTAGCTTTGGCTCTTGATCCCTTTGAAGATATGTTGCTAAGTTCAATCTTCTTCTTTCTCTTCTCTGCCTTCTTGACCTCACATACCACTTCTTCTTTGCAAGAATCAGGGCTTGAACCATACACAAAGCTCTTATCGCCATCATCATCATCCTCCTCCTCCTCTTCCTCTTCAACTTCACCTCCTAAGTCTCCACAATTTTCATCATTTTTATTGAGCTTTTTTTCTTGTACAAGCTCTTTGATGGCTCTTCTTGATTTCTTGAGTAGCCAGTCTAATGTTTTACTGGCTTTATCAAAACCCAACATATCCTGGAGATCGAAGAACTGGCGAGAAATTCCAATAGAAAGCCTCACCCTCCTGTCTCTAAGACCTTGTGCCGTGTGAATCTTGCTATGCCTATCTTTCTTCACCACCTTCTTGATTCCTCTAGACACCTCAGGAAGCTCGAAACCTTGCTGACTCACAGCACTGTTTGAGCTAAACGGCATGTAGTTGATAAGAGACTCAGGCACGGCTGATACCATTTGGCCGGGAGATGCTGTTGACTGATGATTGTAAGGGTTACGGACGATGTCTTGATGGCCAGCTAGTGAAGAAAGGTAAAGAGAGAGTTGGTACATTCCATTGTTACCATTGTTGTACTCATTGTTGGAAGAAGACATCACCGAGCTTATGGAGCTTCACGAATCAAGAATCAAGAATCAAGAATCAAGAATCAAGAATCAAGAATCTTCGTTTTATTTTAGAAACATGACCACAACTTTCACATCATAAAAAAAGAGAGAATCAGCTAAAAAGAGGAAAGAGAAGAGAAGAAGCCCAGAAGAAAGAGAGAGAGTGGAAGCGTCCAATTCTCATACCAAGACAAAAAAAAAAGCTATAAAGATATTAATGATGGATGCATGAGAGAGATGTGTAACAAGAAACTGGTTAACTGTAGAGTGATGAAGACATGACTTTTGTCTGTTAATTGAAGATCTGCCTGCAAATATGATATTGGGTATGATTTAGATATATATCGTTTCAGTTACTGGTTGATATCTTTAGCCTAGGGTTTAATTATTTTCTTAGGGTTTCCGATTACAGATCCCATACTGGTTAATACGATTATATTGGGAACTAACCTCACCTACTTTTAGTATCATCTTAGAATATATTTTTACTATGCACATATACACATACAATTAGGTATTTTCGTATGTAGTTTTTTTACTTGGATTCTTAGATGTTCTTGAATGTATACTTGGATCCATCTGCTTTTCTTTCGATTTATTTTTGATATATAGATCTGCTATTCTTTTGTCCAGAGGTCCTTTTATCTAATGGTTACTAATTCTTCCTGTTTGCTATGAAATTGGAAATTCAACTCTTTTAATTTGGGTGAATTTTTATAGTTATTTATGAAGGAAGATAGTTTTTTTGTTTGGTGAAAGTTTATGATCCGGAATATTATTGCACAGCGTTAAACATAAACATTATCCTTTTTTCTAGGGCTTTGTCAAAAGAAAAAGAAGCTTTAATGTGACCTGAGTTGGTTCCCCCGTACGATTGCATAAAGATTGTGAAAGGATTTGTCGTTTTCAAATTTTCATTTTTCACGTCCCTAGATACTAGTCAAGGGTTGTTCGAATTTCTGTGGGCACAACACACCAAATTAATTTATATTTATCTACAAGGTTTTAAAAAGTGATAGCTTTAAGGGGTAAAGTTGAGATAATTCTATAAAAATGAAATTAAAAGATAATATGAAGCTTAATATTGAGGAAATGTATCTTTTAAAAGCTAAGGAATTTAGATTTTAGGAGGATTTTTAGTTCTTAAATTTTAAATGCTTTAGAATTTAGTTTTTGGATTTAAGTTTTACTTTTATTATTTTGGATTTAGGGTTTTGTTTTATATTCTTAATTGATAGACATGTATACTGTTTTCTACACTAGTTTTGACTGATTATATTTGGATTTGTGTTACTTAAACTGTTGGATGACTTGTTTCTTTTCAAATATTTTGTCAACAATTAAGGAAGATTAGATAAGAAACGATTTCATAAGAACTTTGAAATGATTTTATGATATCCCGATTTAACTTGATTGAAATAATCAAGCAGCATCAAAACATCCGTTTTCAGTCACATATGCAAAGATAGATGCCTTTCACCATAATAGGACCTCATGACATTTTTGTATAAAAATTCACCAACATAAATAAAATCTAAAAAGGGGAAAAAATGGTGTGAACATTTCAACAAATATTCAGTGAAAAAAAAACTATGAGAGCCTCAAAATCACCCAACAGTTATCACACAACATAATAAAAATCTCTAGCTAAGAACAAACAATAAAGAATGCATAAAACTATGTGCAAGTGTCTCAAGGCAACCACACCCACTGTCCAGCCTCTTTCAGAAGTACACGAGCTCTACCAAAGCTACGACATGAACCAAGGTGCCTACGCCCCTTCAACATGGTCCAACTTAACATTCCCCCAGGGAAACACCTCCCCAATCGATGCCACACTGGCACACATATGCATCACCGCCT